>JAOSBN010059920.1:0-13911 GCA_027563595.1 Erythroxylum suave | reverse complement strand
GTTACAATATAATTAATTAAAATTAATTACAACATTTTAATTAATCAATATATTGTAATTGATTAATTACAATATAACTAATTAAAATATAATTAATTTTAATTTCTCAATATTTTTTACAAACCAACCACTGTCAATGGTAATAGTAATCATTCCTTTCTTTTAACCAACCATCATAATTATAATGATAATATTTATTCTCATTCCTCACTATATTCATTTTATTCCTGTTATCATTCCTCCATGCGAATCAATCGCCCCTTAAATTTGGTATACTATTTACAACATTGGTCTAATGTTTTATATTACATTACTATTTGAGTAATGCAAGGAACTATGTCAAGCTCATTAAAGAACTTCTTAATCCAAAGATTTAGTTCTACTAAATAAAAATGTATTATAACTTAATTAGCAATATATTAATGCTACATTAGAGATTTTTATATTCAAAACATAATTGTTCTATGTAAAATGTACCTTATATGACTTACTTGTGCTCTTTTCAAACCAACTTTAAAATCCATATAGACTTAAACTAAAATGTCAACTCATACATAGAATAATTGATGTATTTTATACTTAAAAAGTATCTGATATTTAAATTGCTCAAACCTTTAACAAATTATCGATATAATTAGATTATAATAGATAAGCAACTTTTGTATCCACATTATATATCTATATTTCTAAAACTTAATTTGTAACCTTTTTTTAAAATCAAATTGAGAGTTGTTATTGGACTATCATGTCTTCAACAATCTAAATATAAATTATTTTTCTTTATGAGAAGTATATCAATTCCATACCCTTACTAAAGAGTACAATTATGCTCCCCTCTAAACTTGCTATGGATATGATAAATCTACAATCATTTTAAAAAATAAACTTTTTGAAATCTTCATAAAGTGAAAATTTCAACTTCTCTTAATCTTTTGCATATACATCAAATGTATTAAACAAAGGCACTACTTCTATTTAGATATTTTGTTGTGAGGTTTAAACCCTTTCAAACATTATCTTACTATCATTACTTATCTTAAGAACTATTCTCTTGATAAGTATACATTGAAACAAATATTTTTTCCAATAGGGTCCACAAGATTGTATCTATAACCTTTTAGATATATCATAACTTTCTTTTACCTAATTTAGTTATGAACTTATCAAATAATATATAATTCAACCACACATCAAATCCTAAATCATTAACTGTGACTCTTTAAGAGTTGTTATTCTATGTTTTTTATGGAATCTTGTGAATTGATTAAGATGAAATAATTAAAAGCTAGCTATTGTATTAACTATAACCATATAAGAAATGGTTAAAAGCCTAAATTGGGGTTTAATCTTTTTGAGTTTGAAATTTTGGGACATTAACTTCAAACTAGCTCATTTAAGGGCTATAATTTCACGAGTCTACTCAATTAAAGACTTTTTTGGATGAAAATTAGGGCATGTTTACATATGCCGTTACATTAAACAACATGGCACCATTACCCTTAAAAAAATGTCACGTATAAAAGCGTAAAAGGTTTTAAGTTTTAACCTAAAATTTTTAAATTTTCATTAATTCTATAAATTTCGTAAAGTAAAAATAAAGAAACAAGAAACCCTAAATCCCATTATGCTTGAGTCTTTGTGCAAGGGTATCTTGCTTAGTTCACGCATCTTCACTAAGGGTTGCCCTTGCCAGATTCAAGCTTTATCGTTTGTTGAAGGGGATGTCTTGGTTGGTTGACGAATCTTTACCATCCTCCAATCCACGCTCTACTCTTCATTAAAGGGGTTGGCTTGCTTGGTTAACATTTCATCTCTTGAAACTAAGGTAAGTCCTATAATTAAAATGTTAGCCATTAGACTTAAGAGCTGTAAACATTTGATTCAACAAGGTTTGAGGTTAGAGAAGTGATTAGAGTGGTAAAGAGAAGTCTGAGGTTAGTGTAGTCTAAGGAAGATAGTATGAATGAGATGGGCAGAAGCAAACTGGTATTAGTTTTCATCTTCTACTGAAGATGGTCAATTGCAGAATGGGTTGCTACTAGAACCAACTGGTTTTTTTTTTTTTGCTTTGATCGGTAGAAAAATTCATCTTTCCTACTAGTCAGAGCACAATAGAAAACCAATTGGTCTAACAAAATCTTAATTTGATGCTTTCAATTGCGTTGCCCTCCTACATCCTTTTTACTTTACTAGGGAAATATTTGTCATATGAGTGTGTATTTGTTTAATTGCAACTGATGTATTGTTTTTATCTTCTTGTTTGCAATACTCTTGATAATCATTGATGATAACACAAAGTTCTAATTTTGTTATTCTAGTAGTAACTTAAATCTAAAAGACTCTAATTACTAGTAACTTAAAGTTGATGTAACAATTAAATTGAATAAGGATTGCATTTAAACATTGAGCCATAATAAACCATTAGAACTTACTAAGTTGGTTGATGGAATTGTTATGAATATGTTAAGCATCATGTGTTGTGCTAGGCTTGAATTTTTAACTTTCACTTCAGTGTTTCCTTTCAACATTTTGATTTAGTGTTTTCATTTTCCTATAGTTGGTTTTTTCAGTTTAGCAGAATGACATTTTATGAAATAACTCTACGGTTTCACCATGCAAGATGTTTTGTTAATGTGGGTTATAATATTATGTATGAGGGTGGTTTTGTGGATGAAATTGAATTTGATCGTAACTTACTGAGCTATTTTGAACTGGTTGATGTATGTAAAAAAAGTGGGTTAACAAAATGAAGAAGATATTTTATCTTATGCCTAGTTTTGAACTATGTAATGGTTTGAGAGTTGTATAAGATGATGCTAGTATGTTAGATATGGTTAGTCAAATGATGGGTACGGGTGGTATTGATATTTATATTGAACATGGTGTGGATACACTTATTGGAGTGATTGAGGACGATTGTAATGAGGTTAGTGAGGGTAATATAGTAAAGATAATGGTGAGGATGTTAATAATGTAGTTGGAGGTAATGTAGGTAATGTAGACAATATGCCAAATGTGGAGGATGAAAATAATGCAAATATAGAGAATGAAGATGATATAAATACGTAGGTTAAAGAGGATGAAGATTAAGGAGATGAAAGTAATGGTCCAAATAAAGATGTTGAAGATGATTTAGAACAATGAGATGAAGGTAATGGTCCAGATGAAGATGTTAAAAAGGATTTAAAGTAAGGAGATGAAGGTAATGGTCCGAATGAAGATAATGGACCACACGAAGTTGATGCAAGTGATGCAAATGATGAAGATGAGGTAGTTTTGTCTGAATATTATGACAGTAATGAATATGGAGAACTTGTTAGTTATGTAGATGATATGGTAGATGATGCTACTAAGAGGAAAAGGAAATACCCTATTTATGATGAAAATACAGCTGAGCCTTGCATTGAATTAAGGATGATTTTTCTTAATGATTTGCAATTTAAGCATGCAGTGAGTTTGTTGTCTATTAAAACAAAGACGATTGTTATGCTTACCAAAATAAGCCCAAATTTGTCCAAGGTAAATGTAGGACTGAGAACTGCCCTTAGTATATATATGAAGCATTTGATAGAAAGCTGCAGTCATTTCAAGATAGGAAATTCAGGAACAATCATGAATATAATAGGGGATATACAAATTCTAGGATGAACACCATCATCTTAGCTAACTTGTTAAAGGATAAGCTTAAAAGGGAGTCATTTATGAAGAATGATGATATAAAATTCTGCATTAAGGATTTTTTAGGTGTTTAAGTGTCTATGAGTATGGTGAGAAAAGCAAAGAAAAAAATAGTAAACAGTGTTGTGATCAACATTGAAGAGGAGTTTGGGAAGCTTTGGTCTTATGCTGAAGTGATTAGGCAAACCAACCGAGGAAGCAATGCTACATTTGACAGTGTCTCGACCAATTCCAACATCACCACCTGTATTTGGAAGAATGTACATATGCTTAGAAGCTATTAAACATGGGTTTAGGCATGGATGCAAGCATTTTATTGGCCTAGATGGATGTTAGCTGAAAACCAAAATTAAGGGTGAACTTCTATGTGCTGTGGGAAGAGATGGAAATAATCAAATGTTTCCTGTTGCTTGGGATATGGTTGAAGTTGAGTTGATAGTCACATGGAAGTGGTTCATTGAAAGGTTGAAAGAATATTTATCTCATTTGGGCTTCGGAATTAGTTAGTCTATAATGACTGACCAACAAACAGTAAAAGTTTCACATCAATCTTATTTTTACTTTCATTGAGAGTGTAACTATTATGATATATGTAAAGTTCCATCCACATACCTATTCAATTGGTTATGTTTTCCATTTTAGGGACTCGATAGAGCCATTACCAATTTATGTCTAAATGATGAGCATAGGTTTTGTGCTAGGCATGTTTATGTTAATTGGCATAGAACAGGACATAAAAGGGAAGAGAAGAAGGAGCACTTTTGGAAAATTTCAAAATCCTTCATAGTAAAGGAATATGAAGAAATTTTGGATAAGCTTAGAACCAAGAACCAAATGGAAACAGAAGATATTGAGAGTTATGCACCAGTTCAGCAATGGTGTCAGGCTTTTTAGAGGGAAGATTCTATAATTCATTTTGTTGACAATAACTTATATGAGGCCTTCAATAAGACTTTGGTTGATGCAAGGAAAATGTCAATTTTAGGGTTATTTGAGCATCTTATAAGAGAATTGATGAAAAGAATTGTGAGAAAAAGGAAAGAGGCTACCAAGTGGAAAGGTAATTTAGGGCCAAGAATATGGGAAGCAATTAAGAAAAGCGTCATGATTGCTCAGCATTGCTCAGTGCATCAAAATGGACAAAGAGGGTATGAGATTGATCATGAATAGACCAGATATATGGTGAGACTTCATAACAAAATATGTTTATGTAGGAGTATACCCTCTTTGGCGTTCCTTATGAACATGTTATATGTTCTATTGAGACAATAACGTTAATGTTGAAGAGTACACTTCTAGTTGGTTATGGAAGATATGAAAGCATATGGTAAGGTAATTCAACCAATGCCTGGTATGAAGGACTAACCTATTAGCAAAGAAGAAACTATTATGCCACTAGAATTTAAACAAGGGCCTAGTAAGCCCAAAATAGCTAGGAAAAAGGGCATTTATGAGCCTCAAAAGAATACAAGAGTAACCAAAAAGCAAATTGTTGACCACGTGTCTAAGAGGGGCATGATCATTATATGTACCTACTGCCATACAGAAGGACATAACAAAAGAGGCTATCATTGGAAGCGTCAAGAGTTAATTTATAAGTTGTTTAGGTTTTCATGGTACAGCTAAGGTTCTTTTCTTTTCCATAGTAGTGGTAATCTTCTAAGTTTTTTTATTATATTATCATTGTTATAAATGGAAGGTTCTAGCCCAGTTTCAAATTCCAAACCCAGACCAATCAATTGATTTCCATATGGAGCAACACACAACGAACTCACCGTCAACCCATAAAAACATATCCACAGTTGAAACCAACATTGAAAACCCAGTAAGTGCCTCTAAATCTACATCCAACACTGAAAGGGGAAAGAAAGGTAAAAGAAGAGCAAAAGCATCTGATTCTGCCTTTACCTCTGCTATTGTGTCTGTATTTGCTAGTGCCACAACTGCTTCAAGTACTGCCAACACCTCAACTACTACTCTTGTAAGTGGGAGTGCAAATGCGACAACCTCAATTGTTCTCCCAACACCTGGAGGTGCTTCACAAACAACAACAAATATCTGTACATCTTCAAAGGCCACCGCCAAGAACCAAACCAAAGGGAGAAGAGGGCTTGGTTATGATGTTGCAGATGATGGAAGCAGATTGAGGGTGTTGGCAGCTAGAAGATGTAGTCTAAATTCTCAATCAAAAATTAAAGGAAAAAGGCCTATCGTATATTCTTCTCTTCAAAAAAAAGCAAATAGGAAGATCAAGAAATGGATGGAAGGGATGGGGGTATACGCAAATGAAACCATTGGGTTGTAGATACTAAATGTAAGTGTAAAATTTTTACATTCTTACTTAACATTAATTAATTCATACAACTTAGCAAACATTTGCATTTTATCTACAACTTGGAAGGAGAAGTCAGAGACTTCTAAACCTTGGGCAGAAATCGACAATTAAGAAGGAAGTTATTATTGCGCATGTGGATCCAAGCCAACAAAGTCAAATTGCATCTTTAAACGGAAAGAAAAAAAGTGTAAACTTAACATTTAATTATTAGTGAATTGTGCAAGGGTTGTGATATTTGTCAACTGAACAATAATGATTGCTGTAAGGATGTTGTTGGGATTAATTTTATTAAGCAATGAATGTAATGACTTCTAATTTCAATTCAATTTCATTTCTTGTATGTTTTTTCCTTTTAGTTGAACAACACGGATGGGTTGCAAGTAAACTTAACAGATGTGAACTTCATTGGATTGGACGTAAAGGCCCTGTTTGGCAATCAACTAATTACATTTAGCTGTTAGCTAATTCTATCAGCTAATTTTACCAACGGATTGCATTAGCTATTTGTTAGAGATGTTTGGTAAAATTAGTTGTTTAGTATTAGTTATTTATGTGTCAAATGAATTATAAGGGTATGACTTAAAAAATTATAATGACATGAGTATTATATTTTAATTATTTGAATATTTTCATAAGAATTTAAATTTTACATATTTAATTTTATAAAAATTAAGTTTATAAATCTATTAAAAATATAAGCTAAATACAATAACTGGCGTTTGGGATTAAGGGTATCTTCTGTCATTTATTCAATCAGCTGAAGAAAAATGCTACTCTTCCTGAGCTTTTTAAAAATCAACTGATTGGGTTCAATCAACTGATTACTAAACACTAGAATAGCTAGTCAATAAGGTCATTCAACTAAATTTTTTTAATTAGCTATTTTTTTAGTTGATCAGCTAATAACCAAGTGGGGCCAAAATATGGATAACAATTTTTAGAGTTGTCAATTGCTGTGTCTTTTAACTCCTTTTGGAAATTGCTAGGCCAAATACAGATAACAATTTTTAGAGTAGTCAATTGCTGTGTCCTTTAACTCCTTTTGAAAACTAACGAATACTCGATCTCTATTGATTAAACATACTATTTTGTTCCTTACCAAATGTTGAAACATCGAACATCTTGTGCCTAGTACATCAAACATATTTAGGCTAGTACATAAAGCATCAAACTTGTTTAGGCAAGAACATCAAGTTAGTAATGCAATAGATGTTAAAACATCTAAGGCTTTGCACTTTCCAATATCAGGCAAGGTGAAGAACATTTGCACATTGTTCTAGCAAATTAAACCATTTCTAAGTAAGGCTTTAAAGGTACAAATATTACATTTTTTACCTTCATTATTTAGACTAACAAATATAAGCAACAATACTAAACACAAGCTTAAACAAGCAAACCATTTCCAACACTTTGCTGATTGTGTTTCATAACTAGTCTTTGTGGCAACTAACTCATTCTTCAACTTCAACTTTTCTACAATCCTTTCAGCTTGCAAAACATCTATCACATTCTCTCTTAACTCTGTCACTTCCACCTTCAATAGGTTATTTTGACGATATAGCATCTTCTCTCTATTTTTCAGCTCTAAAATAATCTGCCTTGCTTTTGGACAAAGGCCCTATTTGGTAATCAATTGATTGCATTAGCTATTAGTTGGTTCTATTAGTTGTTAGCTGATAGCTGATTATATGAGTTGATTTGATCAGTGGATTGCATTAGCTTTTTGTTAGAGATGTTTAATAAAATTAGCTGTTTATGTGTAAAATGACTTATAAGAACAAGACTTTAAAAAAATTATAAGAGTATGAATGTTATATATTTTAGTATTTTTTTTGAATATTTTTATAAGAATTTAGATTTTAGATATATAATTCTACAAAAATTAAGTTTATAACTCTAATAAAAAACATAGATATATTTTGTTTCTTTTTTTTAGATAATGCCATCTAATCTTATAAGAAGAGAGAAGTTTATGTTTTATATAAATGTATGACTAAATGTTTAAGTCTATGCCTTGTATGAATATTTAAAATTTATGTTTGGTTAACCTTTTGACTGAATGTTTTATTAATTATTTAATCTTAGTATCGTAGATACATGAATTCATTATAAGATTTTGAATCATTTTTTGATGACAAATTAGTGAAGGTAATCATTACTTCTCTAACTAGGAAGGTCTGATAGTACGCAGCCTTACCCCTACAGAGTAGAGAGGTTGTTTCTAGTAGACTCACATGTAAACGTGACAATGAAAAAAAGAAAGATATGACATAAAATTAAAATAAGCAAATAAATAAAAATAAAATAGAATAAAATAAAAGGTTGATGTATTACGTCTTAGACTCGTAAAAGTGTAAAGTTAGTAAGTGGAGTATCAATTGTTCGCAAAAGGAAAAAGACTGACAACTTCTCGTGGACAACAACAAAGTTTTAAGGAAGCTCAACTATTTAGTGCAAAATTATTTTGAGTGGTGCAAAACAAACATGAAATTCAATATGTTAAAAAATTATTTACAGAGTTTACATCAACTGTTACCCAAGAAATTTAACGTACTCTTAAAGCTAATTAAAAAACATGCAAAAGATATATCCTTAAATGATATGAAGAAAGTAATATATGGAAGTATCTGAAACATAGTTCTTTCTTAATTTCAATTTGTCAGATCTTCATATTAGGCTTTTGTGCAGTAAAACTGCTTTCTAAATGTCGCTCACTCAAGTTGCATACTCCAAAAACACACAGTTGCCAACAGACAATCTTTTTGCTTTTTATTCATAATGGTGATACCTAATAGCAGATAAAGGCACGAGCATTCCTCAAAATCTCCAGATATTTCCCAAACTCCAATCTCAAAGTTGAAATTCAAACCTTTAACAAGAAAGTCCAAAGAGATTACAAAAAATACAAACTTTCATTGTCTAGCTTTCCAATTCCAATTTCTCAATTATAAAGAAATATCATCCTAATCCAACAATTTAAAATTCTACTTATTAGCACTGTTAACGAAATTGATCAGA
Organism: Erythroxylum suave; assembly: GCA_027563595.1. Classification (NCBI taxonomy): domain Eukaryota; kingdom Viridiplantae; phylum Streptophyta; class Magnoliopsida; order Malpighiales; family Erythroxylaceae; genus Erythroxylum; species Erythroxylum suave. The sequence goes on along the minus strand of JAOSBN010059920.1, from coordinate 4,880 downwards.
ATTAAGGTCCAATTTGTCAAAGAGTATTAAAAAGGATTATAAGGCACAGAACCACAAGGTCCCAATAAAATTTGACCTATCATAAATCATCAGAAAAGTAGCTTGTGCTCAGAAAGGACAATTACATTTTACCAGGATTAAAATTGTAGGATCAAAAAGGAATAGTTACTATTTGCAATCTCAATGTTGGCTAGAGTGCCATAACTTATAATTTACAGTGCAGTGTTAAATTATATGATAATATTTCTAACCAATGAACATATATCACTAGCATATCGGCATTAACTGCAAATCAAATTTCAAAATGGTCATCTTCTATACCATTGTATCAACAAGTATCCCGAGAGGTCCACTAAGACCAACAGGAATGAAAGAACATTTGATAATAATTCCTACCCTCCCTCTAGTAGCATCTTCATCTGAATCCAACTCGACCACAACATAACTAACCTCTCATTAATTCCCTTAATCTCATCTAACAGAAACTGCGAAAGGAAACATAACCCAAATGGGTAGCTAATTTAAATGTTAAAAGAATTGTTAAACCTCAAAATCTACTAAAATTCATAAGAAATTATGAAATGGAAAGGAAAGGGAAAAACATATTGTTTTAGTCAACTTTTGACTGCCATCAATAATAGTAGTAGAACTCCCTGAGAAATTAAGTACCAAAATCAAACTCAGATATTCATAAATGCAAATCAAAGTACAAACTCATCATATAAGAGCAAACTTTTAGAGTCATTTTACCTAGTGTATCTAAACTAGTTCTTATGAAAAGAAACAATCTCAATGTCTTTACCATTGTCCTAAGCAAAGAAGATTCCAATAGGAATTTGCTACTTAACTATTAGCAAATCAAACCAATATTTCTTGAAACGACTGTATGATTCCAATAACAGGGCCTATTCTCAGCTGATCTTAAGGTAAACTAAAAGAATTCAAAACATCCACAAACCGAAACAAGAAAAGGTTAAAGAAATTAATCGAAGAAACACATAAAAATTTCCAAAGATATAAACCAGAAAGTTTAGAACTTTCTTTAATTTTTCTTTTTCCTAATCTGACCCTTTTCAGTACTTAGTAGTTTAAGACTCCAAGCACAAGATAAAAGAAGGGTTGTGGAAAATGGCTGGTTCTTTAATCCAACAAAGCTCTGTAAAACCTCTGCTTTGTTCATGAAATCCAAATAGCCACAAACCGGAACAACTAAAAGTTAAAGAAATTAATGAAAGAAATGCAAAAAATTGTTTATACTTCCTAGGTCAAGGCTTCAAGCTGGACATAAAAGTGAGGAATGTTGAAAAGACTAGTTGTTCAACCAAACTCTATTAAAAACCTGCTTTTGTTTAAGGAATACAAAGAAAGGAATCAAAGAAGAAGAAACAGAGAGGAAGAACCTAATCAGTAGAGTAAGAAAAATTGGAGAAAGCAACAAAACCAAGTAGAAGAAGAAATGATGGAAAATGTTAAGGGTTTGAGCAAGAACATTCTGCTTCACTGAAGAAGACTGAAGTTGGCTATGGGCAAGACCGTCATTAATGAATCAACTACTTCGAAGCATTCTATTGAATGAGCTTGTGAAAAAATAGCTGGTTGGTTTGAATCAGCTAACCCAATCAGCTTTTTAGTATGTTCAAACCACTCATTTGAGTCAAATAGCTAATAAATAGTTAAAATGCTATTCACCAATCACAGCTAAAATCTTTGATCATGTCATTCATGAAATCCACAATCATTTTCACTCTACCATCAAAGAAAAAGCAACATTTCATTAATGAAATATATGAACATACTTAGCTAAAACAACATAAAAATGTACCAAAATTACTAGAAAGAGTCGACAGCCATAAAAATTTCTTCCTGGATTTTCATCAATCTATGAAGTCCATCTAGGTGCTTTCAAATTACAATTACAATATTTAGCCTCTCCATCATAGTCCCATTCAACTAGGCAAGCTGAAGAAATCAGCTTGGATGACCTCATATCAAGCTTAGAACGCATCCCTTTACCACCAAAGTTGAAAATTTTAAAACTTCCAACCTAATATAAAATCACAACCAAATTGAATCCTCTAATCAACGTCATTACCTTGAAGAACTACTACTTGAGCTCATTTTCAAGTATTATAGGACAATACTATAATGTTGATTATGCACCCACTGACAGCTAAATGATGTCTACAGAACTAAATTTGTTTGCTCCTAATAATCTGCATCTCTTCTATGAATGTCATACTTTATCTTAAACCCAGCATATAGACAATATCAAAACATAGATAACTACCAACGAAGCTAAACCAAGTGTCACATATCATATCCTACATGCAATGTTAACTACATGGGCAAGAGAAAACCTAATCATATCATATATCCAAACGTTTAATAGAAACTTTCATGAAAAATAATTATCATCAACACGTTATTCCCCAATAATCAAACTCATTTATAGAAGATAAAATAATTCACGTAAATGTAAAATTATTAGGGTAGGAATAAAGTGGATATTAAAACATCATAAATTTATAAACAAAAATTAGAAGGGACCATGACTATCATTACCTACTTCAATCTTCAATTAGAGCACATGTATGTTTCAAATCTCCAAAAACCTTACCTCTTATTCACCTCCAATGCCAAAAGAGAGATCTCACAATCACACTACCAAGAAGGCAAAAGTGATGGTGTGTCTAAGGATTGGAGTGAAGGCATAACCGAGGGAAGAAAAAGAGGGTGAAACATCTATTCATCAACGATTTTAGGGTTATTTCAGGCAAACATCTGTTTAAGAAAAAGAGGGAAGCATTTTTCGTTGTTTAATTCAGAATTTAAAGAAATTAATTAATTTTTATTAAATTCCACTAGTGTCGATACTAAATTAGGCCTATTAACATGGCATATAAACACTAAATGACCTGCACGTAACGGTACGTGTAAACATGCCCTCATTTCTGTCCAAAAAAGTCTTTAATTGAGTAGACTCATGAAATTGTAGCCCCTAAATGAGTTGTTTTGAAGTTAATGGCCCAAAATGATCAAACTCAAAAAGTTTAAGCCCGAATTTGGGCTTTTAGCCTATAAGAAATAAATATTGCATGACACAGTATCCTATATTATAAAATTCTTCATCACACAAATCTATACTATTATGAATCTAGTTATGGAGATATTTATTTAAAAATTTCATTCCCTATATATAATGAAGAAAATTTAATCTGAACCTACCATATTGAGCTTATCAAAATGTTTTGGCACTCTTAATGCTTAATTTCTATTAAATTTAAAGATTTTAAATTTTTCAAAATTTTAGGTCAATATTTCATTTAAAACATGAGACTATATCATATAAAGTCTTATGTGAATTTAGTGAAATACAACTATGTCCAACTCTTTTGTAGACTTTTATCTTATATTTATTAACTCAATTTCCCTTTTTTTTTAAAAAAATTAATACCATAATCGTCTTTTTGATTAAAAATTGGTTTGATCATCTTTTAGACTGACAAGTTTCGTATAATTCATAATCAAAAGTGTATATGTATATATATATATATATCGTTAGGTTAATTTAACCCATATGGTATTAAAAGACAAGTTCAATTATCTAACTTTGTATTCTTATCACTTATATTAAGCGTTAAGTCATTCTTTATCCAATAGATATAAATTATTTTTAAAAACTTAGATCAACTATTTTTACTTAACAATCTATTGCTTATCATACATGAACATTGTGATAATGATCAATCCAAATTATATTTATATGTATTTGTATATATTTTTAGTCTCTGTGTGTGTGTGTGTTTGTGTGTGAGTGTGTAATCTCTATCATATCTTATTTTGTCAAGAAAAGATATGAAATTACCTTCTAAATATAAATTGTTATTATATCTAAGCAAATACTTTAATTGTTATCTTTTGATTGGATTATTTTGTTGTGTGTAAGTTTTAAATAATTAACCTTGATAATCCACGAGCACATAGCTCAATCATGTAGTACCTAAGGTGTCAATCCCACGAGGAGAGATAATCTAATCCTAAAATCTAAGGTTAGATCAATTCGCAAAAATTCAAAATTTAACAGCAATAAAATGATAATTCAATTCAATCAAGAAAATCAATCCAAAAATCAATCACGAAAATATTAATAATTTTGCAGTTGCAACACACACTCAAGAATCAACCTAAAGGAATTACTAATTAAGATAACAGAAATTTTACCTATCATTAACACTAACCTAATTGATTATGAATTACCAGATTATTGCTTCTAGATGATCTTATGGTTAATTACTCTCTCTTGAGTTATAATCATTAACCCTAAATTATAAACCCTAATTAGATTATAAAAGTTGCAATTTATCAATTAACAACTTATTCAAAACCCTAATTAGATCTAAAGTGATATAATAATCTATTGGAAACCTATTCAAGATCTCTCTTCGCATAATTTACTAATTTGATTTAATTCTTGTTCTATTAAATCACCTAACTCTCATTAGCCCAATTTAATTAATTTTCATTCCATTCACCCTCTCAGTTTATTATCGAATTATGCACATCCAAGATTAGATCACAATAAATCCGAATAACACATAAATAATCAGATTTCATTAATTAAAGATAAAGGCCTGAAGGTGAGTTTAGAACATCATCTGTAACATCTCATCACCGATGGGAAGGGTAAAATAGTAATTTGGAATAGTTTATGAGTGCTTAGAATTGTCTTGACATGTTCATGCATACACATACAAGTGAATAGTGAATTTTGCACATGTAAATGACTGTACATGCATTCATGATATTTCCCGGTATATTTGTTAATAAATGTAATTGATATGAAAAATGTGATTTGTGTGTATGAAAAATTGTGTTGGAGA
>JAOSBN010059899.1:0-13912 GCA_027563595.1 Erythroxylum suave | reverse complement strand
TCTGGATGTTTTCCGTGTTTGCTTTTGATTTGGGTTATGACGAGGAAATCTTGATGATAGTTTTTGTTCTTGAAACGCGAGGAGTAGGATTTTCTAAAGCTTAATCCAAATTTCCTTCGCCTCGTTTCTTTTTTTTTTCTTGGTTTTTTTTGGTTGAGTTTGAGAAGTTTCAAAAGCTGTCTTATCTTTCTGTATTTTTTCCCCTGTGGGGACTGTTGAACAGGAACTTTGTTGTTAAAGGACTGTGTTGGTTTATATGTTAAAGGGCCGGTTTATATGCTAAAGACTGGACCAGTTCACTTCCTGATCCAGTTATCATATGGGCGAGACGGGTCATGGGTTCACAAAAGACCCATCACCCATTATTCGTACAACCTGCAGCCACGTCTCACTCCTACATTAGTAACACACAAACTGCTCACACTGTCCAGTGACAAATCAAGCAGCCACACAGTGTCCTTTTATTCTTTTGCTTCATTTGTGCTTCTCTCACAGTTGTAAATACAATTATAAGTACAGTAGCCGTATAGTCAATAGAATTTCATTCCTTTCTATTATAAGTAGGCAGCCCATGTACATACACATTTAGTGTGATGATTTAAATAGAAGAAATTTACACCATCTTTTCATGGTATCAGAGCATATGGTCTGATCCAACCTACCACCCAAAATGTCGGTCATGGCTGAAAGTGAAACTAGTCACCTTGATTCCACAGACCTAGAAAAGTATTCCATCACCAACACAGAAAATCCAGGAGCAGTTCTCATACCCACCCTTTTCAACGGGAACAACTACCTAACATGGAGCAAGGCAATGATGATAACCCTTTGTGCCAAAGATAACCTATCTTTTATCGATGGAACATGCACTAAACCAATAAAGGACAGAAGTTTACTTACCAAATGGAGGAGGGCAGACTCCATGGTCAAGTCCTGGATTCTCAACTCAATGAAGAAAGAGCTGGGGGATGCATTCCTATCATTTTCTACAACCAAGGAGCTTTGGGATGAGCTGAGAGAAAGATTTGGGGAGGCTAATGGTCCACTGCTATACCAGATAGAAAGAGAGATTAGCCAACTCAAACAAGGTAATCTCACAATTCTAGTTTACTACATAAAACCAAACAAACTTTGGGATGATTTATCTAGTCTAAGCCCAATACCCACTTGCACCTGTGATGCTGCCAAAGCAATCAATACGAAGGAAAACACACAGACTAGTACAATTTCTGATGGGCCTGTATGAAGAATATGAACATGTTGTGAACTAAGTCATGCTTATGCAGCCTCTACCCATGGTGAACAGAGCTTATGCCATGACGCAGACAGTTGAAAGACAAAGAAAAGTGAATGCAAGTAATGAGAACAACATGAATGTTGCTATGATGACAAAACAGCCCGACTTTAACACAAAAAGAGGGGGCAGAAGCAACAACAGCAATAAGAAGACCTACACAAGAAAAGAAGAAAAGCACTGTGAAAAATGCGGGAAGGCAGGGCATACCATAGAAACATGTTTCAAAATCCATGGAGTGCCTGAATGGTATAGACAGCTGATAGGACAGAAGAGTAGAGCCAACTTAGCTGTATTTGGTGACTCTTCTGTAGACATACAAAACGAACACAGTGAGTGCACTGACAGGAGCGATCAAATTTCTCAAGGTCTAGCCACATTCATACAGCAGGAAATATCCAAGGCAATTAAAGGAAAGGGCACAAGTGAGGTAAAGATGGGAGGTCTTGCAAACTTTGTAGGAAATGGTTGCACTAGTACATATACTACAGAAAATACATGCACATGGTTGATTGACTCGGAAGCATCATCACATATGATTAAGGATTTAAATTTCTGTCATAACTATGAAGTAAACAGGATGTATAATCTTGTTACCCTCCCAGATGGCACACAATAGGAAGTAAAACACATATGCCAAGCCACCTTCAGTGATAAAATCACACTTGATGAGATATTACACATACCAAATTTTTTCAAGAACTTACTTTCAGTAAATAAACTCACCACACAAAATGATATAGCTGATATTTTCGTATCTAATAATCTATTCTTGCAGGACCTTCAGACTAACAGTATCATAGCAGCTATCAAGGCTAGGAGTAGATTGTATGAGCTAAACTCAGACAGCCTATTGCCTCCAGGGACCCTGAAAGGTCCTTCCCTAGATTTTTACAGAATAAAAAATGTTGCTTTTAGTGCTATTATTCCCTCTGATGTTTGGCATAATAGATTAGGACATGTTTCTGGAGAAAAGATGCAACATATCAATGAAATCAAGTTTTTTACTTATGACTTGTCTGATTGTCAAGTGTGTCCTATGGCAAAACAACACAGGAAACCCTTCCCCAAACACAAAATAAAGACCACCAAAACCTTTGAACTCTTGCATATGGATCTATGGGGGCCCTATTGGATCCCTACCTCAAATGGATCACAGTTCTTCCTCACCATTATAGATGATTACTCTAGAGCTACTTGGACATTTCTGCTTCGACACAAAGATGGAACCCAACCTACCATAACCTAATATATCAAATCCGTGGAGAAACAGTATGACACTAAGGTCCTGAGAATACAAACTAATAATGTAAAGGAATTCATAAACCACGAATGCAGAAAATGCTTTGCAAAAATGGGAATCATGCACTAAAAAAGTTGCCCCTATACCCCACAACAAAATGGTGTGGTGGAAATCAAGCACAAACATCTACTCCAAATGACTAGAGCTTTGCTGTTCACAGCGAATTTGCCTAAACACTTTTAAGGAGAAGCACTACTTACGGCCACCTACCTCCTAAATAGAATCCCAACTAAAACTCTACAATGGAAGACTCCATACGAGGGATTACATAAGAAGGGACCAGCCTATGATCATCTAAAAACCTTCGGGTGTCTATGCTTTGCTTTAAACAAAAGTCCAAGTAGAACTAAGCTAGACCCTAGAGCCTCAAAATGTGTCTTCCTTGGATACATGCCAGACTACAAAGCATACATAGTGATGGATCTTGAGACAAAACATACCTTCAGCTTATGGGATGTAACCTTCCATGAAAGCACTTTTCCCTTTGCCAATGCCCAAAACAGACCAGCACAAGAACCACCACCATTATTTCCTTGTATCACACCTGATAGTGATGCAGAGTTACCTAATGACATGCATAGGCTTACAAACACACAGCAAACAGAGACCACACCAGATATCACGGAAACTCTACCTTCACCATATGACCCTTCAGAACAACACACAATTCCAAACAATCACATCAGGAAAAGCCAGAGAACCCACACCATACCCAAATACCTGAATGATTATGTCCTCCAAGCCTCTATTCATCAATCTACTGCTGTCCTTGATACCTCTAATATTGCTTTACAAGTCTTTGGTCCTGTAGGAATAGAAGAAAGCAAGGAGTAACATTCCTAAATTACACATACACAACCATACTTTGAGTTTAAAGGTAATGTAAACACTGCCTTCGAACCTTTTTCTTATGAGACAGCATGTAAATCAAAAGAATGGAGGGACTCAATGGACTCACAACTGATAGCCCTTGAAGACAACCAAACTTGGGTGTTGATAGAATTGCCTAAGGGGGCATCAAAGTGGGTGTATAAAGTCAAATACAAACCAGATGGCTCAGTTGACAAATTAAAGTCAAGGTTGGTGGCCAAGGGTTTCAACCAACGAGAGGGTGTGGACTACTCAGAGGTGTTTTCCCCTGTGGCCAGAATTGTAACAATCAGAACTTTCCTAGCTATAGCAACAATCAGGAAGTGGCCCATAATCTAGTGTGACATCAATGATGCCTACCTGCATGGTCACCTAAAGGAGGAACTCTACATGATACCTCCACAAGGATACGCAAAGGCCAAGGATGGGGAAGTCTGTAGACTACTAAAGTCAATTTATGGGCTTAAACAAGCAGGCAAAGAATGGCACAAATAGCTGACTACTACACTGAAAACTTTAGGTTTCAGCAAGGTAGAAGTTGACCACTGCTTGTACACTAAAGGCCAAGGGGAGTAATTTGCTGCCATTACCATTTATGTAGATGATATCCTTATCACAGGAGCAAATGAGACACTTCTAAACAACACAAAACAAGCCTTACACAGAGAGTTCCCAATCAAGGATCTAGGATATGCTAAGTACTTCCTAGGGGTTGAAACAGCAAGATCAGAAGAAGGTACAATACTCCGTCAAAGCAAGTACGTGAGGGATATCCTACAAGAAACAGACCTGCTAGATTGTAAATCATGCACAACACCTATAGCCACAGGCAGTAAGCTTACCATCGATGAAGGTGAACACCTTAAAGATCCGGAACAATATAGAAGAATTGTAGGTCTACTGTAGTATCTGAATTTCACTAGACCCGACCTTGCCTACATCACATAACAATTGAGTCAATTCGTGAAAACACTAAGGGACCCACACTAGAAAGTTGTAAAACATGCCGTAAAGTACCTAAAAGGAACACAACTCCAAGGTCTATTTTACGCAGCCTGCTCAACCCTAGAACTCACCGCTTACTCGGATTCGGACTGGGCAAGTTGTGTCTATAGTAGAAGGTTCTTGACCGGGTTCTGCGTGTTCCTCGGCGATTCACCCATCTCTTGGAAGACAAAGAAACAATTGACCGTAAGTAGGTCGTCAACGAAAGCAGAGTACTGAAGTCTCACTTCAACAACATGCGAACTAAGATGGATCGTACACCTACTGGGGTATTTTCAAGTGAAAATCACAAAAGCCACACATTTGTTTTGTGATAACTAAGCGGCGATCCATATATTCCGGAACCCCGAATTCCATAAAAGGATGAAGCATCTGGAAATCGACTTCCACTTGGTTCGCAATGCAGTAAATGAAGAATTTCTGGATCTCCAACATGTTCACAGCCAACAGCCACTAGCCGATCTCTTCACTAAGCCTCTCCTCGCGTGAATGTTTGGAGCCCTAATCTCCAAGTTTAGATCCATGTGATTCCCCCAGGTCTCCAACTTGAAGGGGGGGTGTTAAAGGACTGGGTTGGTTTATATGCTAAAGACTGGACCAGTTCACTTCCTGATCCAGTTATCTTATGGGCCAGATGGGTCATGGGTTCACAAAAGACCCATCACCAATTATACCTACAACCTGCAGCCACGCCTCACTCCTACATCAATAGCACACAAACTGCTCACGCTGTCCAGTGACACACCAAGCAGTCATGTAGTGTCCTTTTATTCTTTTGCTTCATTTGTGCTTCTCTCACAACTGTAGATACAGTTATAAGTACAGCAGACATATAGCCAATAGAATTTCATTCCTTTCTATTATAAGTAGGTAGCCCATGTACATACACATTTGGTGTGATGAATTAAATAGAAGAAATTTACACCATCTTTCCAAGTAAGATTTTCTAAACCTTAATCCAAATTTCCTTCGCCTCGTTTTTTTTTTGGTTTTTTTGGTTGAGTTTGAGAAGTTTCAAAGCCTGTCTTCTTTTCTGTATTTTTCCCCTGTGGGAACTGTTGAACAAGAACTTCTGTGTTATGAGTCATAGTTTCTGATTCTGTTTCTTGTCTTCTATATGTTATTTAATTTGATCGTTCCAAAAGTGTTGGAGACGGCATCAAGGCTTATGTGGGACTCTTATCATTTAAAGTCGTGATGCTAGTTTTTATTGATTGAACCTCCACCTTTTGAATTTACACATATAAATCCTTTGGTCGAATTTATTCTAATATTTTCTCTTGGTTGAACTTCTGAAAGGGCTTTGATTGAGGTGGACTAGTAATTTGTGATAGCGAGGATTTAAGTTCTACCATTATTGGAACAATACTTCTGACGGATGAATGTTGCGAGCTGTGCGATGCTATAAAGACTAGATCTTTCGTAAGTGATGGATGGTGGAATCTGAGAGAAAAGGACCTTGAAGTTAGCCTCAAAAGTGGAAGGGAATCTAACGAAGAAGATAAAACCAATGAGCATGTTTCATTGAGTACACAAACCAATCAAGGTTTAGAAAGGGTTAATGGGCTACCGGATTTTGATGGATTAGTGAATTCATTGAAATTTGTTAAGGTTGCTGATGAGAACGATGGCTTATTGGTGGACAAGAATGTAGAAGGAGAAGACCTTCAACACAGTTTAACCATTTGGGGTGGAAAGCACATAGAAGGGAAGGACAAGAAGAAAAATGTTGTTCTTTAATCCTTTTAGATCCAGGATCCATTTATATCAAATCATCAAGAATTAAATAAAAGTAGAAGTATACCTAAATTTATTGTGAAATCTGCATTGGAGTCTTGTAGTTTGTCTTTTAAATTAAAACATAGCCTTTTTTTCAAAGTTTTTCCCTTTAATTCTCTGTTTTCTCTCTAACGATGGGATATCAGAAAAGAAGAATGTGTACATTTAATTTGCGGACCATAACCACTTTTATTAGGGTAAAACCTAATCTAATTTCTAATTTGGCCCATCATAAAACTATAAATTATAAATTCGGTCTCTACACATATAAAACCCACACTTAAAATTGATACATAAAACTCAAAATACAATAATCATATTAGACTACTTTAATTAATTGGGCTCAACTTTATATGATAGCCTTTATACACATTTATATATATAAAAGCCCACATGTTTGATTAAAAATCCTTACAATCCCCCACTTGGGCTATATATGTTACTTTAAAATTGTGTATTAACTTTATGAGTACTCATAATTTTGCTATCATTACTGTATGCATCCCCATACAATCCGGTCCATCAATCATACCAATATAGGATCAAAGCATCTTTTGCTACAATTAACGTAACTAGACCCATCAATAGTCACATATGTCGATATAATCAAATGACATATATCAAGCATGGATGTGTAGAATGGAAATTACAAGCAGCGTGATCTTCGAGTGCTTATTTCCAACTGGTCTAACCTTATGCTTTAGTAAGATCAATTTAAAAAAAAGTTCAGAGAAAAAATAAACCAAATATCTTAAAGTTGAAAATAACCTTGAACAAATTAAACAAAAACTATATCCAAAATGACAGTGAAAAATGTTTAATATGAAAACATCTATTATACAAACTCCTACTAAAACTATAAATCATGAAAAGATACAACACCCATATAAGTAGTGTGCTCATGAAAGACCTTAGGTGACACTCCTTTAGTAAGCGGATTTGCAATCATAAAGTTTGATCCAATGTGCTGTATAGACAACTATCCACTATGAACTTTCTCTTTAACAATTAGGAACTTGATGTTGATATGCTTTGACTTTGTCAAGCTCCTATTGTTATTAGAATATGGCACTGCTGAGTTATTATCACAAAATAACTTAAGTGGTCTTTCAATAGAGTCCACAATGCGCAGCCTTGTGACAAAGTTTCGTAGCCATATCTTGTGGTTGGATGCCTCATAACTCACTATAAACTCCGCTACCATGGTGGAAGAGCCTATAAGTGTCAGCTTAGCACTCTTCCAGGAAATAACTCCTCCAGCAAGTAGGTAAATATAGCCCGAAGTGGATCTCCTACTATCTTTGCATCCAGCAAAATCAGAATCAGAATAACCAATGATCTCCAGCTTATCCGATTTTCTGTATGTAAGCATATAATCTTTCGTTCTCTGCAAGTACCGTATGACCTATTTGGTTGCTTTCCAGTGATCCACTCTCGTGATACTTAAACATCTCCCTAGCATTCCAACAATGTATGCAATATCCGGATGTGTACATACTTGAGCATACATTAGACTTCCAACAGTTGAAGTATATGAAATTTTTTGCATTTCCTTAACTTCAAAGTCATTATTGGGGCATTGACTTAAACCGAACTTATCTCCTTTAGACACAAGGGTATCACCTGGTTTACAATCTTGCATGCCAAACCTTTTAAGTACTTTTTCGATATAACTCTTTTGTGATAATCCAAGAATACCTTAAGAGCATTCCTGATGTATTTGAATCCCTAAAACAAAAGAGGTGTCACCAAAATTTTTCATTTCAAATTTCTTTGACAGAAATTTCTTAGTTTTGTGCAATAAGTTTATATCATTAGTAGCAAGCAATATGTCATCGACATATAAAACCAGAAAAATGTACTTACTCCCACTGAACTTATGGCATATACAATAATCAGCCAAGTTCATCTCAAAACTGAACAAGATGTCAACTTGGTGAAATATGTAATACCATTAATGAGATGCCTACTTGAGTTCATAGATGGATTTCTTTAGTTTGTAAACTACTTGCTTTGCATCTCCTGACACAAAGTTTTCTGGTTGTACCATATAAATCGTCTCATCAATGTCACCATTGAGAAATGTTGTCTTAACATCCATCTGATTTAACTCAAGATCAAAATGTATTACTAATGACATTATTATCCTGAAAAATTCATTCGAAGAAACCGAAGAGAAAGTCTCTTTATAATCAATGCCTTCTTTCTGTGTAAAGCCCTTCACAACAAGTTGAGCCTTTTACCTTTCTACACTGCCTTTCGAATCCTTCTTGGTCTTAAATATCCATTTGCAACTAATAGGTTTCACACCTTTATGAAATGGTATAAGGTCCCAAACATCATTGTCCTTCATGGACTTTATCTCTTCATTCAAGACATCAATCCACTTTTGAGAGTTAGAACTTTCCATGACTTGACGGAAGTTGATTGGATCATCTTCCATCATACCAATGTTAACTTCATGTTCTTGAAGAAATACAAGATAATCATCTAGAATTGCACTTCTCCTCTCTCTAGTGGATCTCCTTAATGACATAGGTTCTTGAGGTTGTAGAGTTTGTTTTTCTTGAGCAAGTTGTTAAACTTGGGGAGGAGTTTCTATGACATTGTCTTGATCCAGAATTACTCCTTGAACAATATTAGGAATGGAAACCTGACCCTGATCATTGTCAATAGCAATTAGAGGAATTTCAACGTGTTCCTGTTCAAAAACAAAGTCCTTAATCCTTTTTCCCCCTCCAAACTCAACATCCTTAAAAAATTTAGCATTTCCTATCTAAAAAATTTCCTTAATAGTGGGATCATAAAACTTGTAACCCCTAGATCTTTCAGAATATCCAATAAAGTAACAACTGATAGTCCTTGAGTCTAATTTCTTTTCATTTGGCCTATAAGGCCTTGCCTCAGTTGGACATCCCCAAATGTGTAAGTGTCTTAAACTATGCTTCTTTCCTATCCAAAGTTCATAAAGGGTCTTATCAGTTGCTTTAATTAGAACTCTATTAAGTATATATGTTGCGGTCTTTAATGCTTCTCCCCATAGTGATTTTGGCAAGGTGGAATGACTAATTATACTCCTCACCATATCCTTGAGCGTTCAGTTTCATCTTTCAACAACACCATTCTTGTTGCTTTCGACAACTCAGGCAACCCTGCATAGACACACTGATGTGAGTTGTTGCACTAGAATCTAACCACTATGTGTCTAGGTACACGAAGTCAAATTAACTTTAGAACAAACCAACATGACCTTCTTTACATGACCTTTAGCATCATAGAAGAAATAATCTTTTGAATTTCCATCCTTCTGCTATTTCTTTTGTGTTGCTGAAACTGCAGCTTCCTTAGTTTTCTTTCTTTTGTTCTTTTTATCCTTAGATGTTGTGGCTAAATGAGCACTTTCTGCCTTATCATGCTTCAACCTTTCCTCTTTTTGGACATTATATGAGATAAGCTCATTAAGAGACCATGTCTCTTTTTTACAGTTATATCTCACCTTGAATTGACTGTATTGTTCCAGAAGAGATATCAAAACCAGATGCCCTAATAAGTTTTCCGATAATTCCAACTTAAGTGCTTTCAATTTTGAAGCAATATGAGACATTTCCATAATGTACTCTTTTATGTTTCCGTTTACTACATACCTTATTAAGATAAGCTTTACCAAAAGTGCACTTGTTTCAACCTTTTCATTTTTGGCAAATCTTTTCTCAAGATCCTCAAGGAAAGCCTTAGTTGTAGTAATCAGATCGGACATAGTGCCTCGAAAAGCTTATGGGATGGCACATTTCATGATCATCAAGCTCATACGATTCGATCTTTCCCACTTTTCCATCTCCTTTTTTTGATCAGAGGTATTCTCACTAGTAAGTGGATCAGGTTGATCGACTCGTAAAGCAAGATCCAAGTCTGACTTCGAAAACAATCAAAACATCCACGTTCTCCTTCCATGACTTAAAATTGGTTCCATTACGCATAGGAATTGAATTAACACTAGCAGATATTTGCAACAGAACCAAGAACTGAAAAGAGAACAAAAACAAACAAAATCTAATTACTCACATAACAACACTATAATATGCCAAATTAATTATAGATAATGGTAGGACCCCATCATAAGATACCTAGCAGAACATTAATATTTAGTCTTTGGACATAAATACTAACTTGTAAGTGGTACCTTGGTGTAGTGATCAAACACTGGCAATAAGGCATGCCAAACAATAAACCTTTCTTTAGACTGATTTAATGTTCTCATATTATGCTGAATAACTGCCACACATTTACCACCAAAAATATATATGCAATTTGGGCCAAATATTAACTTTCGTTTAGGACAGTCAATATTCACATGAATAACATACGCATAAAACCTTTTAACATTCTAAGTTAAATTAATTTTCATACGAGAGGTTGCTTTGCCAATATGTTGCTTCAATTAATTTAATTTCAAATGCTAGGTATTTCTTTAAATTACCAAAATCTAAAATTAAAATACCAAAATTTGGCATAAGTTGTACGAAAGCTTTATAGCTCCAATTTCTTGATGCTATGATACTCATAATCCTGTCAGCTCAAAGGGAGAATTGGGTCAAAAATTTTCAAATCAAACCAGAAATTATAAATTTTGAATCCCAAAACTCATCCCTCATAATATTAATCCATAACATGCATACCAACAAGTATGAATTTAAAACTTTCTAAGATGTTAAAGCTTTAGGATTATTTATGCTATTTATCTAAATCTTGAATCATGCAGAAGGTGTAAAGCTTTTAAAACAGGTTTCTATCCAATGGTGAAATGTCTTTATACAATGGTTAAAACTTCAACCAAAGCTTATGTATTGAAAGACAATGTTTCACGTATTTGAAAGCCATTAAAAGTGATTCTTATCAAGGTTTGTTAAAACAAAAAGGTCATGGGTTTTATTCAGAAATGGATGACAAACCATTCTTGGATAAAGATTAAAAGCTTTTCGTGAAAAATTGAATGTAAAACAACGTTTTTAAAGCAAAAAGAAAACAATCTTACATATATTTCATTGGTTTTGATTCTTCATCGAATAAAAGAACCAAAACAGATCCCTAATTCATCGACATCATCAATCAAAATTTACTAAAATACAAAATCTTCACCCTTATACATTCACTAAATCTATCGAAAACATGGAAGACAAAAAATTAAAATATTCTTAATGATCTAATATGAATTTCTCTGATACCACTTATTGGTCTTTAATCCTTTTAGATCCAAGATCCGTTCATATGAAATCATCAAGAATTAAATAAAAGTAGAAGCATACCTGAATCCATTGTGAAATCTACACTGGAGCCTTGCGTTTTGTCTTCCAAATTAAAACATAGCCTTTTCTTCAAAGTTTTTCCCTTTAACTCTTTGTTTTCTCTCTAAAGATAGGATATTAGAAAATAAGAATGTGTACGTTTAATTTGGGGACCATAACCACTTTTATTAGGGTAAAACCCTAATCTAATTTCTAGTTTGACCCATTATAAAACTAGAAATTATAAACCCAGTCTCTACACATATAAAGCCCATACTTAAAATAGATACATAAAGTCTAAAATACAATAATCATATTAGACCACTTTAATTAATTGGGCTCAACCTCGTCCTTATCTTTCAAGGTAATTGACCTTCTCGAATTTGATCATCATCATTTCCAACATTGTATTTATTTATCTTACTGCAATTGTGACTCACATAATAAGTTGTCATGTAGTCCTGTATGTTGCAATATTTTTTGTGTTTGTAACTTTTATTTTGTTTTATAAATTACAGTCTTTATTTAAAGGATTTGCAGCTCTTTTAACTTTGAAGTTTCATTTATCGATTCCTAGTTTTATGCTTTAAATTATAGGAATCTTCTTTGAATTATAAACATTGATGAAATATTTTGGTAAAGATGAAACTCACTTTCTTCACCATGTTTAAACCAAAATGTCTATTATAATTGAACATGTGGTAAGATTTATTGTTGAGACCTAGGTTCATATTGTTGTCTTATAGTAATACAATTTATTGTGTACCAATATCTTTAACTTGATAGCTTTATTCCTACTTAGAATACGGTTTCAGGCGAAAGTTTCATGTCGATTACATCCTTAAATATAGAGGGAAAATGTTAAAGAATTCATATGCTTACCATAAAGGAAAGGTAGAATCCTAAATGGTATAATTCTTTTTCCCCCACTTGTCACCAGTTACACAGATTGTTAGCAGTTCCTAGCATACACTAGAATAGTAACACCCCCAACAAATTGATGTTAGTGCTTTGTAACAGAGTTAAGGACCGATAGGAGATGGACTCCACCAAATAGAGAAAACACACCAATAAAAGAAATTGAGATAAAAGGGACTGGTAGAATTGGAAGGAAATAAAGAATACGCTTTGAAAAGGAAAAGTACGGTTGTTTATTGAATACAAATAAACTGATATAGAGAGTACTAGAGAATCTCACAGACACCCACACCAATAACAAAAGACAATTCAAGCTGCCTAAACTCTAAGAATATACTTAAAGATAGAAAGTTTCACTTGCTTATGACAATTACTATAGGCTTATTTATAGACTTGAATCTTAGAAACCAAATTGTAGATAATAACAAGTAACCCACTTCTACTGAAAATAGGAAACCTAATTTTAGATAACAATAAGTAACCCACTTCTACTAAAAATCGGAAACTAACAACTCTTCCTATTTTTCCTCTAATAACTGTAAACTAATTACATTATCTACTCTTGACTTGGTCTTCTTGTGAAAGTATGTCTTTAGTGGTTTATCAGTACCCCCCTGGAAAGTCACCTTGTCCTTAAGGTGAAAATAGGGATATCGTTGCTATAATAGTTCATATGATTCCCAGCTGACATCTTTAGAAGGATGGTTTTTCCATAAGATGAGCAATTCCATATCTAATTCACCTCCATGCTTAATCTAACGGTAAGCCAACACTTTTTGAGGTTCCACGTCAAACTCCCAATTGGAATTCAAAGATAATGGAGCTGGCGGATTGATGGAGAGTTGTCCCTTAGCTTTTTTAAGTAGTGAGTCGTGAAAAATAGGATGCACCTTGGCATTAGTAGGGAGCTCTAGTTCACATGCTACTGGACTCCAAAGTTTGAGAATCTTATAAGGACCAAAAAACCAAGGCGAAAGCTTCTCATTCATACACCTAGCTAAAGACTGTTGCTTGTATGGTTGGACTCATAAGAAGACAAATGTCACCAATTTCAAATGATATTTCTCTACAATTCTTATCCATATATGCCTTCATTTGACTTGGTATTGTACCAGACTTGGTACTGAATTGGGTTTTTGTATGGTACTGTACCAGTATTAGTCAATACTGGGTACCATTTCGGGTAATTTTTTAAATTTATGAAATAATCCCTGAAATTTTTCAAAATTTGCAAAATAGTTCATTGGTATATTGTACAATTATATACTATATGCTTTACAAGTTTACATTAACCCTATTTCTAAAAATAATAATAATAAATAATAATCACAATTAATAATTTAATATGAAATAACAATAATTTTTAAATATTTCACATATAAATAAGGGTAAATTACTATTGGGTCCCTGAGGTTTGACGAAATTAACTCGTAGGTACCACAGTTTTCACAAATCAGCTCT
>JAOSBN010059838.1:0-13915 GCA_027563595.1 Erythroxylum suave | reverse complement strand
CCTATGTCTTGGGGAGATGCAATTCCCAAGCAAGCAAGGAAGCGTTACAGCTTTCTTTCTGAAAATGATAATCAATCTGACACTGTGAAAGAAAGAATACGATGTTCTGAGAATAGGGTGAAAACGAATTCGGTCTTTAAAAGAAAAGTAAAAATGAAAGTAGTGAAGTTAGCCCTTAGAGTTCGGGTTCAAGCTATCTATCATACCTTTGTGCTTTCAAGCCTTTATGCTGTCAGTCTCTATGTAAGCATGAAGTCAGCATTCTAAGAAAATAGTAATAGTCATTGCATGGTTAATTACGTAGATAAAGAAAGGGCTTTAACTGCCGTAAAAGAGTACATCCATAGTTAGTCTTTTCCATAGTCTAAAGGGAGTGAAGGGATCCGAGGGCTTTAGCGGGTAGAGGCTCAACCGATAGGGCAGAGAAGTAGTCTGGTTTGATAGAACCAGGGGCGATGGTTTTTCCTACTAATATTTCTGCTACTGATAGATTTAGCTCACACAGGGGTCTGAAAGCTTTTCAGTTAAGACTGGTCGGGGCTCTGGACAGGACATCGATCACGATGCGAGCAACAAGGTAATGGTGTCCTCGACCAAGCCGAAAGACAGATCTCATCACAGCACTTGTAGTAACCCTCCTAGTCCCACCTCTTCGCCTCGAGTCTGATAGTACTAAAAGGCTTTGCTGCTCTTCTTATTTCTGAAAGATAGCTATTCTTCGCCTCTCGAAAGAGGCTACGTACCTGTTAAAGGATAAGCGCTACGCTTTTCCCTAGGGCAGCAGTTCAAGTACGAGAGAATGAATTCCTCTAGCTAAGTTCCCTGTCGAGAGGGAAGAGAGGAGAAGTTACTTCGGGACTTAAGGTAGTTCAGTCACCCTCAGGTCATAATAGAGCCTAGTATGACATCGGTAGGAAGATAATGCAGCTAAGCCAAGACTTTCTTCTGTTCTAGGTTTCCACAAAGGGGTATCAGGGTATGAGAACGCCTTTCTCCTATAATCAAGTCTTTGGTTTAGATCAATCAATCCACCGGTTCATTTTCTGATTTATTAGAAAGACCAACCCCGGCCCTAGTGAGAAGAAGATGGTTAGACGCCAATTGAAAGAGTGGTAGTTTTATCCATGATGACCGGGTGGCTCTCTTTGCCCTTTCGATCTACTTCCTAAACTAAAGGAAGATCTAGCTGTGGATGATGTCCCAGCTGGAAAGTCAACCTTTTCATATTAATGCCTGCCCTATTGGAGATTCCAACTATATATGCATTTATGCATTTTCTTTTTATGCGACAGGTATGTGACCTTAGGAATTAGGTTCGGGAGTTGCTTTAGCAATTTAAGCTGGCTCCAGGTGTCAGTAATAGAAAAAGATTGGATTGGGAAAGACCATGGAGGTTGACAAACCAGTGCTGTTGGGGAAGCCTCTCATCGAGAAGAAAAAAGAAAATAGGACAATAGCTGACTAAACCTCTGAGCTCTTTTTCTGTAAAGATCCTTTTCTTAAAGGGACATTTCAGCACTCATTTCAGATCATAGAGGTCGGGCTTCAGTCGAACAACCTTCTCCCTCCCTTCCACCGATGAAACTACTCTTGCAAAGTCAAAAAGTCGTATAACGTTCCTTCCAGTCGAATATAATCTATTAAAGCAAAGCCAAGAGGCGATAGTGGCATCGGTCTTATCGTTCCATGAGGAAAAGGTCCGGAATGGTCTATTTTATTTGCGAAATCGCGAGGGGTCGGATGGGTCAAGTACGGCCTCTAAAAACATGCGATAATCGGCTTTTTTAGTAGCATCTGTCCATCCCGGTCTGCTGTCGTCAACGGTCCGCTTCCTTGAATGATAGTAGGTCTTCCCGATCCACGAATACTGTCCGTTGTCCTTTACTTGTTTAGTGGCATCTGTCTGAGGGCATCTGGAATTGTCTGTTTCGGTATTAACTCTTGTAAACGGTCGCAAACGCTCATCTGTCCACGAATAAGGTTCCCTTCTTTTATTCAAGATAGCTTTTATTCAATTAGGGCGAATATCTTTTTTCCGAATTTATTTCTTGAAAGATATGCTACTTCCCGGTCGAGATGTCTGAGGGAAACTTTTTCGGTATCAACAACTGTCGCAACGGTCCTGTAACTGTGGAAAAGGGTCCTGTGTTTCAATCACTTGAATCGGTTTATTAGTTATTATATAATATTATAACTGTAGCAAACGTTCGGCAGTACAGGGTAGGTGGGTGCAAAAGAAAGATAAGCTTGAGATGCTACAATAGCTTCAGCCTGATCGATCCGCCTTTAGTATTGGTAAGTTCCCTTGTTAGTCTCTATCGCTAGAAGGCCCTTTCTTTTTAGTGAAAAGGAAACTTAAAAACAGCTTATAAGGTAAGGTAAGCCCTTGCTTTTTCCCGTTTAGGAGAGTAGCTTTCCACGGTCTGCTATTCCTTTCCTCTAATTCAATATCCCCCCTTCCCTCTATCTAGTACTTGCTCGGGACTCGCCATTCTCACTTATATTTTAATTAATTATAGATATAGGATTCCATTTCGTCTCCACAAGTTAGCCTGTCTGCCTGCAAGGCCCAATCGAAGCTGATTGTCCCCGTGGCGGATAGCGCCCCTTCACTCACTTGTGGTTTCGCTACTCTAGGACATCAAGACCAACTCAGGCTCCAGCCCTAACTTCAGCTTTAGATTCAACTTCGACTTAGTCCTCAGCTCGTGAATCTGGCTATTTCAAGATATCCGGATTCCTTTCTGATGCGCCTTATCTATCCAAAAGGATGCGG
Source organism: Erythroxylum suave (assembly GCA_027563595.1). Taxonomy (NCBI): domain Eukaryota; kingdom Viridiplantae; phylum Streptophyta; class Magnoliopsida; order Malpighiales; family Erythroxylaceae; genus Erythroxylum; species Erythroxylum suave. The sequence goes on along the minus strand of JAOSBN010059838.1, from coordinate 11,139 downwards.
TTTTCCTCTCTTGCATAGAGCCTCTATGTGCTTTCCTGGGTGGGCTACCATCCTTTTCCATTCCACTACTTTACATCTTAGCTCGTCTCTGTCTTCGTCTTCTTCGCCTAGCCTTTCTTTGGGACCTAGCCTTAGAACAGGACCGAGTCTTGCTTCTAGCTTTGAACCTGCGATAGGGACGACCTCGGCTTTCGAACCGAACTATGTAGCTGCTTCGCCTTGAATGTGCCTAACTAGCTTTTCGCCTTCAGCTTTTGAACCTTAAACTTCAACCACAGGCACTAGCTCACAGGCTTGACTTTTATGGCAGCTGCAAAGAAAAAAGAAAGGAGACCGAGATGGGCACACTCACTTCAGGTACGCTTTATCGGGACAATGGGAAACTAGTCTCATAGTTGCCTGTTCATATTCCCGATTCTAAGCGGTCAACGTTCTATGCTAAGGCCGATTTCGCTACTTCCATCCTTGAGTGTTGGGTATCGTGTGAGTCTTCTCCCAGTTCTTGCTTAGCTTCTTTCTGGGCATCGCTCTCTGTTTTGACAAGCAAGTCCCCTGGCTTTTCTCAACCTTCTAATCAAAGACTACTATGGAAGGGAAACAAAGCTGTAGCTGTAGTTGGCAGTTCGAGTCCTTAGTTCTTGTTCCTGTGACAGGGCAGAGGGGAACTGCAGTTTGTAAGTTTGCTCTGACTTCTGAATTCTATTCTAGTTCTTATCAGCACAAGCGGGAGCCAGGGGGAAGGCCTGAAGGCCGCTAGGAGTGAACCATCAGGCAGAATGGATACCGAGTTCGGGGGGCGGGTTATAGCTTTCGAGCGAGACAACTCATCAACGATTGGTGCAGGATTGACCACTCAGCTATCCAAGTTACGTAAAAGACAGATTTGGAAGTTTTTCCCTGCCTCATGAGGGCGCACTTTGAGTCCCAAACTTTCTGTCTGAAGAAAATGCTGGAAGTCCAAGATGGTGGTTTGGAAAATCCAAGAGGACACCTGATCCACGCTCTCTTCCCTTGGTAAAGAGGAATTTGAAATCTAAATCAATCATTTGATCAAACAAAAAAAGTACTTGGGCCTTAGAGGCAGCGGCTGGGGAAGCGAAGGGAATAGGAAGACCAGGAACGAAGTCACTCGACCAAAAGAAGGTCTTATTTGAGTTCAAAGCGAGGAGCCAGAGACAGATTGCAATTGCAAAAGCCAACTCTAAGAAGCAGCTTTACTTTACTTTAAAGAGGGGCAAAAGCAAGGGAGAGAAAAAAAGGGGAGCTTAACATATATAAATCGGTTACACACTAAAGGAAAGATAGATTCTAGTTAGCCTACCCGACTACACAAGATATTCTACATGTGGTTAACAAAAGAGTCACTGGTTATTGGCCTCAAGGCAGAGACGAGCTGGCTAGACTCTTATCGAAATTGCGTATAGAAAGAGATTCGTCTTGAAAGCTAGACAGACAATTTCTATGTTCACAGGCGCTTCCCGTCTTCATTGAGATTGGGCTGGTGTTGGTTCCTGAGCTGAGGCTTCAAAGCCAGATCTTCCACTTTCGTCAGAGAATAGAGTCTTTGGTGGATCTTTTCATGAAGTAGCCTAGCCCCTCCTTCGCCTCTTGGGGAAGCGGTTGAAACCCTTGGGATGTCTTGAAAAAATGAAAAATGTCAATATGGCACCAAGAAAATGAGTTCATTCCTGCCCAACCTGAACTAAAACCTTTCTTGCAAAGCAGCTTCATGAGAAAGAAGTGCAGCAAGTACTTTTTTTTTGAGAAAGAAGTTGTCTGTGTATTGGATCCGCTCTTCTGTTAGCATGAACATGAATTAGATTCTATTCGTCTTATCGTATATAAGATAAGGAACGCTAGCTATATGCTTTACACATGCAGGTCGATCAGTTCGCCCTTCAGTTCAGAAAGAGGCTGAAGTTATCGGTTCGAATCCGAAGAAGGGCTTTTTTTTTCCGGTATGCCGCTCCGCGAGCAAGGAGTGCCACGCACGAGTGGAGCGAAACGAAAGAACCAATTGGATTATGATAATGCTTGAATTTGCACCTATTTTGATCTGTTTAGTGATCAGTCTGCTAGTTTCTTTGATCCTACTTGGTCTTACTTTTCTTGTCATGTCCGAAGAATCTCGTAATGGTAAGCACTTGTTGTATTCATTTACACTCTTGTTGACCTGTCTGACAATGGTCTATTCCGTTTTTCTCTATCTAGGTAAGATTGACCTTTTCTATAGCCTCATTTCAAAGGCGCTCATCTCTCTGGGGGGTCGAGCCCTCTCCTTTGCATTATGTAAGTTGGGCCTCCCGGGGGGTGCCTTGCTAATGGCTTTTGGGGTGAGGTTTCTTATTACCGAGGGAGCCTCAGAAATAGGAGTGGGTCCTCGGATGATGGCCACTGGGTCAGATTCGGGTAACAGTGGCTCGGAGAGTTGGCTAAAGTACCTTAAGAGTTCACCTGATTCAGTAGGTGAGGGTAGGGAAAATAGCGAAGCCGAGCCCGCTTCGAGAACGAGGAGCTCTGATCGCAGAGACGACGTCGGGCCTTCATCGGTAAGACGACGAGTGGATTCGGTGAACGCTCCCGAAACCTCAACCTCATCCGGGTGGAGTGGCTCCTGGATTGAAAAGTGGTTAAATCCGGGGGACACTTCCTCGGCCCCTGGCGATGGTCAACAACCACAGGGGGAGGTGGATCAACCAGCAGCCAATGTCATGGGGCCAGAAGCCCCTGATCCGATGTGGTTGAAAAACCAGATTGGGAAAGTTTTCTTCCAAATAAAAGGAAGGAAATCCGGGGAGAACGTTCTCAGGAGGCTTTTTGACGAGCTTAGACTGGAAACGGGTTCTCCAGAAAAGCGGCGGCAGATCGTCCTAATTCTAGACGATATTTTATCAGAACAAAGACTTAGAGTTGATAATAGAAATCCAAAGTTGAATCTCAATACAGAATTATTGGTCCGCATTTCCGATTGGGAAAGGGATCAGTGAGGGATCTTTAGATCTTTATAGGTAGTCAGTCTTTACTTAACTCGATCCAAGCAATGCCCAAAAATCCCATTTCTTTCTTGGTTGGAAAAACAACCGGTGATTTCCGACAAGTCTTTTCCCCTTTTTTGGGGGGAGCAGAGCTGTCAAAGAATGAAATCAAGCAAATGAAATTTCTAGAATGGTTATTCCTCACAATTTCTCCTTGTGATGCAGCGGAACCATGGCAATTAGGATCTCAAGACGGAGCAACACCTATGATGCAAGGAATAATAGACTTACATCATGATATCTTTTTCTTCCTCATTCTGATTTTGGTTTTCGTATTACGGATCTTGGTTCGCGCTTTATGGCATTTCCACTATCAAAAGAATCCAATCCCGCAAAGGATTGTTCATGGAACTACTATCGAGATTCTTCGGACCATCTTTCCTAGTCTCATCCCTATGTTCATTGCTATACCATCATTTGCTCTCTTATACTCAATGGACGAGGTAGTAGTCGATCCAGCCATTACTATCAAAGCTATTGGACATCAATGGTATCGGACTTATGAGTATTCAGACTATAACAGTTCCGATGAACAGTCACTCACTTTTGACAGTTATATGATTCCAGAAGATGATCTAGAATTGGGTCAATCACGTTTATTAGAAGTGGACAATAGAGTAATTGTACCAGCCAAAACTCATCTACGTATAATTGTAACATCCGCTGATGTACTTCATAGTTGGGCTGTACCTTCCTTAGGTGTTAAATGTGATGCTGTACCTGGTCGTTTAAATCAGATCTCTATTTGGGTACAACGAGAAGGAGTTTTCTATGGTCAGTGCAGTGAGATTTGTGGAACGAATCATGCCTTTACGCGTGCGCCCGGAAACATAGGCCGACTGCTGAGCCCACTCTGGCTCAGCCGCACCACCCCGGGTGCGAGCCACCCGAGAAGCAAGCTATTACAGCGAACGGCTGGAGTTGTAGGGAGCCAAGGAGCAAGGCAGTAGATAAGATAGAAGAAGGGGCCAGGCTCCCGGTAGAGCAGAGGAGAGGGTTAGGATAACGAACTTGAAACGCGGAGCCCGAGCGGCCGGCGAGCGAGTGGTTAGTGGCCAATAGCGCCCTAGTTAATGGCATTCCTCTCTGCGGCTGGCACTCGAGGAATCACGGGGCACTCCATACAACAAGTCTTAGGGATGAGACGCCCGCGCAAGGACCTCCATTCTCATTAGGAGGTCGAACCAAGGACCTATGGAAGTCGGGGCTACCCCGTCCCCATGGGCAATGCAACAGTGTCCTGAGGAAGGAGTTTAGAGGCCTTATAGTAGCACGGACTGATTTTCTAGGTCATGCGAAGAGGGCCAGTCCAAGATCGTACTGTTCCTCTACAAAGACAACAGACGCTCTCAACGGCTAGGCGCCACTATCTTTCTGAGTTATTCCAGCTTTTTCATTCTTTCGTGCCGCGGTGAACAAAAAAAAAAAAAAAGAGGGCCGTCTCAACAGAAGGAGAAGGACCTGCAACGGCAGAGACTACTGACCCTCTGATTGTTCCTAGCCGGCTGTTACGAGTCTGGTAAGCCTGGAACGAAGTCCCAGATATTGAATAGCCTGGAATGTGAAAGGATCCCTAAAAATAGAGAAGGACGGGCAGGGCTTCCGCAAGGGCCTCCCCCCTCTTTATTCCCGGTCAAGATAGATGGGAAGGAACCCTATCAAGTAAAGGCCATAAACAGCCTCTTTTTTTATGTACGTACACCTTTGTTTCAGGGCCCGTAACCGGCTCTGGAACCAAACAAAATACCGAAAAAAACAAGAGCAAACCGTCGGGGAAAGATATCAAGCTGAGTCAACCAACGACGGTCTCGGTTTGTCCATCTCACTTTAGGAAGCAAAGGCAAGCAGACTAGGCGGCAGAGGGAACGGAAGGGGAAGAGTAGGAGGCGCTTTGCTTTGAGTCAGGCATCCAAACTCGGCGTAGATAGAAAGTCCGCTACCCATTCAAGCAGCTTGTAAGGCTACAGTACTGCTTCATATAAGATGTACCAAGGACAAGTCAGATAGTGCACATTACTAGTGGGAAAACTTGAATATTGATATATCCTGAAAGCTTTTGAAACTATCCTCAAATAGGGTGTTTTTCGACTCTTGCCTTCTTAATCAAGTGATTGAGGGAAAGCCTATACTTTCTACTGAGAGGAAGTATTACTTTCCTAAAAGCCGCCAATCCTTTCATTACCCGACGTTTCCAATCAGCCGCTTTTACCTATTCAAGCAAGCGCTCTCTTTCGAGTCAGCTAACTGATAGCCTGACTGACCTATGTGTCATGTTCCTCCCTGGCATTAATTAAAGGAAATCCCGAATAAGAGATTAAGGCAAGAATCAGAATCGGAAAGAGACTGTTCCCGGCAAGCGGTATGCTTAGATATCCATTCTCTTGTTTCAGCGCTATGGCTAGGGTCAATCCAGCCTTCCTCCCTCCCTTTATGGAATAGGCTATGGAATAAAGGGAGATTTGCAGCCAGTGACGATGAGTAAGTAGTTAATATAAGTAGTAGTTACTGGGCCGATCCCCTATAGATCCATAAGCCCGTAAGGGAAGATGAATAGCCTTTCTTTTCTCAACCCTCGTTCGATCCCGAACTGCATTCAAAAATGAAGCAAGGACTGATTTCTTTGAGCAAAGTTTTCTATAGTAAACACTAGAGTGAAAAAAGTCAAGTAAGCGAGGGGCTAGAAAAAAGAGAAGGTTTTGAGCCATGATAGGGAATCCTTTCAGTCTCATGCGGCGAAGAGAAGGATTTAGTAAGCTAAAGGGAAGAAGCGATGTTGTAAGGTAAGGATTGAGTCTTTTTGGAAAAAGAGGGAGCAAAGCAAAGAGATCCTATCCATACGGTTCAGAGAGGAGAGGATCGAAAAGACACTCGACTGGTTGGAGAGGATCGATGCAATTGAGCTCGACTGGTTGGAGAGGAAGACCTTAATTAAAAATGAAAAAGAGGAGGTCTTCGAAGCCGCGAGTATCATACTTGGAATCCATCCTTTTTTCGAAATCAATCAGTGGCAAAGAATTTCGTTAAAGCCTCTCTTCCTAAAACCTAAAAGAGAATAAGAGCCACCCCTCGACCTGACTTATTCAGGCCGTTAGGTGAGCTCGTGTAATCGTAAGTATCTCAGCGAAACTAAACTCTTCTCCGGCGTCGAAATCGCTGGAAAGCCCTTTGCTCTATTTTTCTTATTAGATTAGGGGGGGTTCTGATCACACTCGGAATCATGAATATTCTTCGCCCCTTATCTCCTCATCTTCCTATTTATAAGCCACAGCTGACTTCGACGTTTCCAATTTCCCATAGAATCTCCGGGACTTTCCTAGTTTTGTTTTTTATCTTCTTTGTCCTGAAAATGAAAATGGGTTTTCTCAACTTTTGAATTTCCGTGATTTCAAAGGACATTTTGAACCCTATCTTTTTTTTTTAAAGATGGGCGGGTCTGACCTTGGACATTGTTTTTACTGTGAGGGCCCTCCTCACTACCGAGACCGCGCCCTCTCTTGGCCGCTGAGGCGGATTCGGGAGCGTCTACCTCATTTCACAAGCTGGAGTGGAAAAGGGCTCTCTCTCCCAGACAATCAGGAAGCGCCAGGTTGTCTACGTAAGCATGTCGAGGAAGAGTTAAGGATCCTTTTTTTTTAATATAGGTCGAAAAAAGGGTACTTTGAGACCGGGAATTCAAAGAGTACGTCGAGCCCTGGGGCTGTTCAATTCTGTGGATCAGAATGGACTGATTACAGTGGGCTTTTGTAAAGCTTTGCTAGAACGAGTGGACCACCTTTCTCTGCAGAAATCGAAGAACGGCCATCCCACCCCTTTTCCATTTCAAACCCAAAACGAAAAAGCCCGACTATATTATATAATGTGAAAGTATGCCGCCCCTTCGGACCTTTCTTAATAACATATCTTTGATTCCTAATTTTGGTACAGGAGGAGCTCAATTATAGAACGCCCCCCACCGCGATCGCTCAGCGAATTCAAAATTTTATTGATCTAGAAAAAGGTTGTCTGAAAGGACAAGAATGAATAGAGGTATTCCAGCATATTTATTATGTTAGCGGAACCTCCGTCGAACCTTCCATTCTAGAGAGCTGTGTAAAATGGGTTGGGTTCTTGATCGCTAACATTTTTTTTTTTACGATAAAAGGGCTCTTGACCTTTTACTTAATAATCTAAATACAGGCCGGGAAAATTCTGACTTTTTTAGGGGACGAAAACAGTCTTTTTCTTCAAGTGGTCGGGGAAGAAAAAGCAAGGCAGGAGGCCGCTGCCTTAGAAGAGAGAGCGTAGCCGGTTTCATGCAGAATTGGAAGCACTGGCACAACAACAAAAGCAGTATGAAAACGAAGTGCTACGCCAACGAATTCACATGTGATCGTACAGGCGGCGCTAAGGGATTTTATTTCACCTATGATCAGATCAGTGGGCAACCATAGTTTACTTTTTTTGTGATGTTGTTGAAAGCTAATTTGGAAGTAGACCTCGCTTTTTGGAGCTGTTCCCAGCTTACACTATGGTGGAGGAGGTCCTTGAAGATCTAGGAGTGTGAGCTGTACGAGCTGAAAGGCTCCCATACTGTTTGGAGGGCAGGGGGAATAGATGCCAAACAAAGCTGACCCCTATCTATCGTCGTAGAAGCCGTTTCTAGGAAAGATTATGGTTCTCGGGTATCCAATCAATTAATCCCACAAACCGAGGAAGCTTAAGTGGAAATGAAATCATAGGGTGAGGGAAAAGGGCGGAAGCCACTAAATGGAAGGTTTCGAGGGTTTGGTTTTCGTGAATAAGGAAGGCGATATCCAATTTATTGAGTTGAATTGAAGAAGACTTTCGAAGCTAAGATAAGATAAGATAGGAAAGGATTTGTTTTCAGGAGTGTGTAGGTTTAAAGAAATTAGACCGGAAAAATCAGACTGGAGATGCCCCCGGTCGATATGTAGGTCTCCAAGACTGGAACCGAGGTAATGGGAGTTTGTGGGGTTGGGCGGGAAACTCTCCATCCACCGATTCGACTTAGGGAGAATAGCTTTCTCTATTGTTTACGAGCTCCCTTCCTATACCTATACTAGTTGACAAGTCTAGTTGTCACTCGGGGCCCTCTTTCAACAAAATCAGCTCTTAGTCAAGAGGTTAGTTACCGCCTTCGATATCGACAGAGAAAGCAGGGAAAGACAATGACACAATAGCTCTAACAGAAGCAAGCTGTCAAGAGGGAGCAATGAAGTCAGTATACAGAGTAAGCTTTTTAACCATTCAATTCGCGGGCCCCGGATGCACGCACAGAATCTGCTTTTGAGTCAGATGTGGCATTACCGGTCTTAACAGCATCCTCCGAAGATGAATAGGCTCTTGTCTTGTTCACGAAAGTACGGCATGAATTCACTCCTTTCTGCGCACAAAACAGTTAATCCACGAAGGGGGGGTCTAATAGTATAAGAAGATGCCATAGATGCAATAAGACTTGAAGGCTGTTCGGGAGGCGAAAAAGAAGGGGGTTTGGAATCAGAGTTCGCCGGTCTTCAGTCTCGTTCCGTCTGTTGAACATGTCGATTTCAAGGTTCCGGTCCCTTTACTAGTTAGCGCGGAGTGGGAACATACTTTTATCTATTTTTTTTGAAAGTGAGAAATATATGCTATATGAAAGTTATCCCTAATAGTAAGATCTTCATCTAGACACAATGCGTCTATCTTCAGATCGCCGAAAGGCGCTGATTACAGCTCTGTCCTTTCCTGAAGAAAGTAATGCAGAGGTTGCAAAAATCGACACATCGACGGCTCAATGCTGGTCTATAGAATTTTCAGATGAAGACTTGGTTCTGGGGACTAAGTTGCACAACCGGCCTTTGTTGATGGCTGGAAGTCTTGAAGGCATACCCGTATCCAGAATCATGTTAGACTGCGGGTCTGCGATAAACATCATCTCTTTGAAGATGCTGCTGAAGTTGGGATATACTATCAATGATCTCAGTCCAACCAATGTCATGATAAAAGGGGATTCAAGCAATCGGATCAACAAGCCCTGGGCACCATCCGATTACGGTTAATGATCGAAGATATGATGACTTATGTCACATTTTACATCATCGATGCTATCACCTCAACCAATGTATGTTATTTTGGGAGCTGCACGAGCACAAAATAGTACCCTCTACATGGCATCAGTGTTTTAAGTACAAGACTCCCGAAGGAGAAGAGGATCTTTTCTTTGCAAATACCAAGCTTTTCACGACGACAGAAACATTCTATGCAGATTACAAATTCTATTTGGAGCCAACTAAGGTTTTCTAACTTACCTACACCTCCAGATCAAATGGCTTTCTCGGATAAATTCTTTCTATTTAAGCAGATCGCAGGCCGACCATGAAGAAGATGTATCGCTACACCCCTGGTGAGCAATGTCGGGAAAGTGATCCCATCTTGAATAGAAGGAGCCTCTCTCGAAGAGGTTCCATGTCTAAGACTCAAGATCTCTCCAAATTCATCAGTTGATGCCACTAAGGCGGAGAGAAGACGGAAGAGGAGATGCCCTGCCACTAGACGTCCTCCTTTACGTTCTCCTCTACAAAAGTTCGATGTTCCCACAACTGTCGACAAGAATGAAGGTCGTGAAGCCCCGGTTTGCTGCATGATTATAAAGTCATTCACTTGATGACGAAAATAGGCTATGACCCTTTCCAATTCAAAGGTAAGGGGCTGTGGTGTAGAAGAAGGGGGGAGAAAGAATTTGAACACATGTATAGAACAAAAAAGGGTCTTGCATCATGATGGGGAACTCAAATCCAGAACTCGCGCTTTGGGTTAGCAAACAAGCGTTCACATGGTAGCAATTCAAGAAGGCAGCTCGTCGGTAAATCTCGTGAACTAATAGAAATGAAGTCCACTCCCCCGAAACTAGAAGACGGTGGTCAAGCAACGGTCAACGAGCTGGTGGAAATCCATCTTCTTGGCACAAATGAAGAAACAAGGCCTGTGTTCATCAGTGCTAACCTATCTTCAGATGAAAGGGAACAATATAAAGAGGTTTTTTTTTAATAAGATATATACATATCTTCGCCTAGAGTTACAAAGAAATGCCTGGGCCTGATCCACGAATTGCAGTGCACCACTTAGCTATAAAAAGCGAGACTGCTCCCATCAAGCAAGCTCCCAGACGGCCCTGAAATCCTCCCACTTATCATCAGTTATTTTTGATTGGCTTTATCAGAGAAGTCAAAGACCCCAAGTGGTTAGCGTAACATATTCATCCTCTGCATAGCAAGAGGTGCATAGCGCTTTTTCTTTTTCTTGATAAGAGTGAAGGGGGGAGTCATTCTTTTATCAATTCATTTATTTCTCGATGCCAAGGAATCCCTTATTGCCCTTAGGCGGCATGATGGAATATATCACTTTAATCAACATTTGCTTTTTCCAATTTATTTCCAGAATAGCCATTGGTCAGAATACTCTTTTCAGACTCTAAGAACATCTTAAAGGCGTGCTTGGACAAGAGGGATCTGGAAAGCAAGTTCTTCTGTCTAATCACCTTATCGGAAGTGAACTTCACCTTTACCCTTCCCTTTCCAACCACTTTTGAAGTTTAAAAGTGAAACATAAACAAATTCATACCAACCCACACTAAGTCGAGGGTATTCAAGGCATTTCTCTGACTGCTGATGTGATCAGTCACACTCGATTTCACCACTCTACCTCCTTCTCGACAATGTTTGCTTCGAAAATCGTTATCTTTTATTCGCCTATACCTATATGTGAAACAAAAGAGAAGTCGATGGAAGGCTTGGTGACTTGCGAGGAAAGACTAGGAAGAGAGTGAAGAAAAAGGGAAAAACAATGCTTTCTATGGTTCGCTTGCCCTTGTTCAAATGGTTTCCCTTTCTGTGGTTACTACGGATTTGAACCTCTTTCGGAGGACGGTAGCAAAGCAAAGCAAAGCTAGCCTTTCGTATACTTATCGTTATTATCGTCAATTCTTGAATTTGGATGATTTCTGCGATTACCTGGATTATACCTAGTTGCACAAATACCTCGACGATTCACACTTGTTAATACATAGAGCCCAATAAGCATATCTTGAGTTGGTACGGAAATGGGATCTCCAATAGCTGGAGACAAG
>JAOSBN010059818.1:0-13917 GCA_027563595.1 Erythroxylum suave | reverse complement strand
GGTTGCTAAGAATCCATCATCTCCGTACCATGGTATTTCCATTGGATTCTCCCACGACCCATGTGAACGACCGATGACTCTTGTCACCCAGATGCAATCAGGTCGGTCAATTCGTCCCGCGACCACCTATGGCTGTAACGGGGGTACAATACCGGCTGGGTTGTCGACTAAGGGTGGATCTTCAAGCCGTCGCAATACCGTCGGCGAAATAGATGGATGGCAGACTGTGCACCGCCGACGTTGAGGATCAGAAAGAACAGGACATAACCCTGGTGTGTGGCGAACCTCGGGAGAGTAAAAGATTTTCTGGGTGACGCGTTACTTCGTGTTTGCCTGTGATCGTGCTGAAAGTGGTTGTTGTGACGAAGAACGCATCACAAATCAACATTAAAAATGTTCAAGCTTGGCCTTTGATTAGGCGAACCCAAGCGCTCGAAACTAGCACGGCACCCACATGTCAAAGTATCTGTTACTGGACAGATTCGAGATGAATACTCATTGACTGTGTTTGCTCAGACTGGTTGAGGATGTGTGTTTGCTGGTTCTAGCCCGCACAAGTTCATTGTCGAGGAATTACCGATGCATTGTGTTGACCGACATTGTCATTGCCTATGCAGAATCATGATATACTAAGTCCATTGCGAACCATGCATGTATTGCATCTTCATTCACATGTGACGATACTGTGCTCCGTCCACTGTTGCCGTAGATCAACGCCTGCATCTGTCCATCGGTCCTCCGCTCACAACAATCTACAAGCATCAAGGTCAGTTCGTAGACCAAGTTGTGGATCAGCGGTGCTTGCAAAAAGCACTATTTCGCATCTCTAAGCCGTTCCCATGTTCCTGACGTCTCTAGTGCGATGTTGTGAGCCAGGAAATGGTCTGCCTGCGCGTCCAGGTATTGTCCCTTAGTGAAGACCTGCCTGCACCTTTCCAGGCCGGAAACCGTTATTTCCCCTCTATGGACAAGGCGGTGCTCCTCATGGGTCTCTCGAGCCAAGCTGCGGCCGCACATTCCTGTGACTTTCGTTCGATTCACCTGTGTTCCATGCTTTAATTCATCTCTTCCTCGCCTCTGGGCCTTTCCAGCCGATGGGCAAGAACGCACCGCCGACGCCCGCGCCGCCCTCCACTCCCCTCTCCTTCGCCAGAAGATTGTAGGCCGCGCTCGCATTGCCCGTGTCCATCACGTCCACCCGCATCCCCAGCTCTTCCATCAGGTAGCGCTTCGTCTCGGGCGCCAGCATCCACAGTTTACTGCCCGTGCCGATGATGAGCAGGTCGGGTTTCGGGTGAAGCATGGCGAACAGACCCAAGCTCTGCTTCGGGATGGTCAGGATCCCGCGGCGGGGGTCGAGCAGGACGGAGATCTGGGAGGAGGGCGTGGTGGACGCCGCGGGCGAGTTTGAGATGGCCATCCACGGCCGCCAGGTCCAGGCTTCGCCGCCGGCGACCAGGAGGCCCGCGTGGCCCGTGATTTTCGTGCCGTTGTCCAGGTGGAAGCCGTCGGTGGTGCAGGCGTCGATGGACGTCGCGGGTGTGGGCATGTTGGCGTAGATGTCCATCGCCCCGAAGTCGGTTTGTGTGTCTTCCTTGCTTGTCGGGCCCCGGTCGTGGGATCTAGGTGCGAACGGGTTGTTTTTGGACTGTTGGGCGGGCGGTTGGCCTGTAGGTGAGGCGTTGGTTGTCGGTGGGTGGGTCGATGGTTTGGGTTGGGGGTTGTCGCTTGCGCGGGTGCGCTGCGAGGTGCTGAAGGGTTTGGCGGTGTTGCGCTGGAGTTGTTGCTGGACACGGCATGATTGTTGTGATGTCGTTCTTGTCGAGACGTTCGAGCGGTATAGAGCTCGGAGGAGATCGAGGGAAGGTGCTCGCATTGGCGGCATTGTGGTTCGGTGGAATCGTGATGATTTGTCTAGTCCCCGAGAAGCTCCTTGCTTCAATGTTGTGCTTTGGATTTGACCTTTCTAGAGGACAGACTGTAAGGCAGAGTGATGCGAATTCTGTACAATACGAGAAGGATCAATACAGTCTTGGAGATGTGTCTTGGATTGGACAAGTGTTTGATGATGTTATCGAATGCACAATTTTGGTTGGAGCAACATCATGACTTGAGCTACTATGACGGAAGATCGACGGAACCTCCCCAGAATGGTGCTCCTCCACCTAGAGCATCCGTATTATGACCACGATCTTTACCGATCATGGCAGTCCTGCTACTGTTACGTGCATAGAAGTACTGGCAGCAAAAGGAATTTATACGAGGTCTGTGCACCGGTTTCATCGAGGTGAGTTGTACTTTTGTACCGGGGTTAGCATGGAGCTTTCCTCTTTGTATAACGATCGCCGTCACCATCGAGAACCAAGTCCCATCTGCAAGGTAGCTGAAGAAGCAAATACAACCTTCACCGCCCTTGTCCCACAATGCATGAAACGAAACGAACTCAAAGAAGAAAGTAAGAGAATGTGGTTATCATATTACTTTTGGGGTCAGTTTGGTGTATGACCATACACGTTTCTGTACAAGAACAAGGCTTAAGGAACACCAACATTAACTCGTGTCAAATGATTGAATATATGCATGGACACCGCCATACCGCCCAGAGAGAACCGTGCCCAGAAAACAAACTCAGAATGCACCTTTGCTTATAAAACGCACAGACCAACAATGGCAACGATCACAGCGAACAAAGAACCTTGCAGAACATTCTCGGGCTGATACGTTCCTGGCGCAGAGTTGGTACCCTGCACGAAGCCGGTCGAGCCAGAGCCAGATGATGATGTGGTCTGAGTGGAGGATGTATCGGTCGTGCCATTGTCAGGTCGCTGGCCATTGGTACCTGGACCAGCACCGCTCAAACCTGGAATGGTCTGCACATCGGATGAGTTGGATGAGTCGTTGGCGTAATCTGCTGACATATTGAGACCTGAACCAAGGAGCGATTTCAGAACAGTCGGGTTGTCAGTGACCGAGAAGCTGTTGTTGGTTCCAGCCTTGTTGTTGAGGACGTAGGAAGTCTTGCCTTGAACACTGACGCCAGATGGTGGGTCGTAGCATTGGATTGAGACACTGTCGAAGGCCGAATAGTAGTAACCGTTTTGCATGTATTGTGAACTCCAGTCAACGAGACCACCCGCCCACTCAATGGTGCCTTCGCCATTGGTAGAAAGACCAGCAGGCCAGAGTGATAGCTGCACACGAGCTGGGGATTGTGGGAAGGTATATCTGTTGGCAGTAGCATTCCAGGTGTCTGACCTCTTCAAAGTACGGATGACATTGCCGTCGATCGACCATGTCAGAGTGTCGGGCTGCCAATCAATTTCGTAGGTATGGTAGTTGGCACGAGTGTCGCTAAGTCCACCAGTCTTGCCACCGTTGTTGTAGTTTGTCACGCCCTGGGAGTAGAAGTTGGTTTGTGCTGTGCTGAGATCGACACCGACAAATTCGAAATCGATTTCGTCCTTGACGTCAGACAGGAGAATGAACGCAGTGACAACACCTTTGCCAGCAGAGGTGGTGAATCGCGCGCTAATTTTGCCGTACCATACGTAATGTGTCGAGGCGAGCAGTGTTCCGACAGTGCCTTGAGCCATGGTGAGAAGAACATTGTTGTTGTACGATAGAGGTTCGCCGGACGAAACCCAATCTGCATCTGTTGCGTCTCCAAGGTATTTTGTGTTTGGCGTAATACCACTCAAGTCGCTGAAATCATATTTCTTGCTGACGCAGACAGGCGCAGGAACACAGGCGTCTAGCGAGAAAGAGTTTACGGCATCACAACCTCCCAAACAATACGCGCCAACACCACATTCACCGTACTCTGGATTGTGTTAGCTTACTCTGACCATCTTCAGAACGAGGCAACCTACGCGAACAGCAAGGTGTGGACTCTGGGCACAATTGACCACCGCCACATTTGATACCACTTTGTGCGAAGGCAACGGGCGCTAGAAGCGCGAGGATAGGCAGGAAGGATCGCATAATGATGTGTTATGATAAGTGCTCGAAGTAGGGACGACGAAAAGATTGGAATGTATGTGTATGTGGTGTCACCAAGTCGTCGGTGTAAACTGAATCGAGTGTCCCTCTGTACTCTGCGGTTGGACAGCTAGGTTGTGCTGGACCGGGGTCAGGGGCGTGGCTGGCGGGAAGGGATGCGTGATAAAAGGTATGAAATATCCAGACAGCGAGTGACGTTGGTAGGAATACCAGTAACGAGGGATGTAGAAGAGGAATCTGACAAGACAACAGGCGCAAATCAATGGCCAACAACAAGAATATGGAACGAAGGCAAATGGGTGTCAGTGCTGGGGAAGGAGAAATTTGAGGTTCTCATCCTCCCTCTTGACCCTACGCGGTTGGCGCGTGCCAAATTGAAACAGTATGCCACCAGAGTGGATTAGTATGCAGGCAGTGCAGTGACTTGCACGCCCGTGGTTGGCCACACGTCGGGCGCGCCCCATTAAGCTTCGCCGGCCGCTTGACTGGCTGGGGAGTAGCAGACCCAACACACCCGTAAGCCAAATAAACCCCGGCGCACGGCACGGCTTTACTTGGGGGGGTTCGTCCAGCTTTGCTCAGGACCAATACGCAGCAGGGCTGGGGAAAGACTCGTGGGAGGGGTTTCTGCTGCAGCTGTGCAGTATGGACGAACACGACGTCGAATGCAGTGCCACTGCTGCAGCGTGCCTGCTGGCGGTCTCTCCCTCGAGCCATGGAACTGGAAGCCCAGACAAGTCGGATCGCCATGTCTCGCTTGCCACCCCAAGAATGTGTCTCCAAACCTTGGTGTTACCATTCAGGAGTCCCTGAGACGCTCAGCTTGGCCGAATGCTGAACGAGACGCTCTCGATGAGTCGCCTCCGCTCCACAGGGCATGCTACTTTGTACTGGATTCTTGCAGAACAGTTGCTTGTGACCTCGTCTGCAGCTTGACGGACAGCACGGAGAAATGTTCTCTCATCGTGCTTCAATGGTGCCATGGCACAATGGCGTCTCGCCAGTTTGTACGCCTCAATGACGTATCTTCCGTAGCTCCATCGTACGTCCATGTTGGTGATTCACCGACGAGATCAGCCTCAGACGAGATTGCAATGAGGTGCGGGACCAAGAGATGATGCCCTAGTTTGGTTTGGCCATGGACGTCCAGCCTCGCGATTTGCCTGCGGCGAGGCTGTTAAGATAATCCGAGCCGGAAGCAGGACGTTAGATCGCCAAGACCCAAAGAAGAGCTCCTAGCTTGAGCCAATTGCAAACGTCGTGCAATCGCAACTTCTCCTTGAGCTATTGCAAGGAATCTCCCCTCTCCACCCGATCGGTCTAACATATCGAAATGTTGGCCGTACGAAACGCCTTCGCTTTGGCGAGGCGTGTGCCGACTCAGGCTGCTCGTGCAGCTCCGAGAACTTTTTCCAGCATCCCTCAACGATGTACGTGATTATGGCCCTAGAATTTGACGCGAGCCGAAGGAAATGGAGCAGATGGACAACGAAGGATGGAAAGCGCAGAAGAGCTGATTGCAGAGTACAAATAGATGCATCAAAAAGCAAATACGAGATCACCTCCTCCGATCCGCAGGGAAAGTTGATCCCCTTCGACGGTGAGTTAGGACTTCGATAGCTAGGAATGCAAGACACAACACCACAGCTAGCTTTCTTGGACTTCTGAGCATGTCAGCTGATTGTCATCATTAGAGGTCAAGTCAGAAGAGGACCTTCTACCACCTGGTGCCGAACCAGGTACAATTCCCACGGATCTTGAACAATCTACTGGTCTCGAACGTCTCGAAATTCTTGGTAAAATGCAGGGCATTGATATCTTCGACATGAAACCACTGCCAGCGGACAGACTTGGTATGCAAATGCCCTCGAGGACAGTGAACATACGGAATGTACTAACGAGTGGTATGCAGGTACACTAAAAGATCCGATCGTTGTCAAATCAGCCGGCGAAGAACTTCAGTGTGGTTGCACTGGTGTTCCGGCTGACTCGCACATCGTAAGATGGGTAGTTGTACGCATATTCTCTGATGCGCTACACTGGAGGAACTTGGCTGACTTCTTACTCAGGTATCTCGGAACAGACCCTATGAGAGATGTGACGAATGCGGCAGTGTTTACAAGATGGAATATGTCGGACCCCCAGATGACCCGCACCACCATCATCACGGATACGAGGAGCCAAAGACGATGGCTGACTATGTCAAGCAAGATTACTGGTACAGATAAAGTTCCGAACGAAGTTCTTTGAGCAATCTCAGGGAACTGCAGTGTACATATTAGCTTGCAAGCATTCGAATGAACATTTGGCAAACCAAACCACCTCCCAAACATTTAAAATCATGCTCAGGAGTTCTCACTAGGGTGCTTACTCACCTTGTTGAGAATGGCTTCACTGCTATTGTCGCAAAATGCAATGTCCATTACACGAATACATTGACCAAAGTTTATCGCAACAAACGCAATCGAAGCAGGAGTCAATTTCCCTTCCCAACAGATGATCCCGGCACAGCAAATTTCTGGTACTATTTCTGCTACTGTACATACATTTCTCCTTTGCTGACAGGCCGCAGTCAAGGGTACAAGAACTCTTTACTAACCTCAATAGAACCTACCCACATCTTCCGGGCCTAGGCAAATGAGTCCGAAGTTGACGAGCAGTACTAATAAATGTCTAGCTTGCTGTGATAGACAGCACCAACTATCGATTCTACAAGATTGGCGCATTTCTGATATGTACGGATCATCTGCAACACATTGGCGCTCTTTCACCAAGCCTTCATCGGAATGGCAGAAGGTCATTGACGTCGTGGCTGAACATGTCGCACGTGAAGGGCCAGCCACCGAATTCCGACTTCGGGCTGGTGATGAGGGTCGCCGACAGTATCCATTTCTCTATCTCGACAATGAATACGCACCTTACTACTACCATAGACTGAAAGAAGCACGATTGAAGAGGAATGCCCCTCGAGCTACTGCTGTAACGCCCCCAACACAATCCAGAAGTGATGCAACACAACTAAGACGACTCATGCATCCGACTTCTTTCAATGGAGAACCAAGTGACAGCAATGAAGGCGTATACAATGATTTTGAGGGGTTGTTCGCTTTTATACGTGATGATGGATCCCTCAATCCAGGTACAGAGACATACGTGAACAACACTCAACCTTCAGCCGAGCATACCAAGGCTCAGAACAACACATTAACCAACCTATCAGGCATTCAGTCACTTGACCAGCTAAGTGGGCAACACCCTGGCACCTCTACCAATACTTTGCAGAGTCCAGAGGAATTTGTCCCATACGGTCTCCTACAAGAGGTTCACTTGCTTGATTCTCGTGGTAACGAGAGAAGCGGGTTGAACACCTACGTGGTTGTTAGCAATACTGATGCAGAAACCGACAAACCGCAAGGTGACCACCTCTTCAATCCGCCGTCCGAGACAACTAAGAAAGAACCTGTGTATCGGCTTCGTCCGGACGCCTCTGCAGTCTTTCGTGCACCCCATGGCCGCCTACTGCCAGTTGGGTTCCCGCTTGCATCAGAGGTGTCATTCGTGAATGGTGCCGAACCAGGCATCGTGGTCAGGAGAACGGTACAAGAAGGTCAGCGATTCTATGATGTGAGAGACACGCACGGCATTGTCCACAAAGAAGTTGCAGAGAATAGATTGCATTTGCACAACGGAGGAGGGTTTGATTTCAGACTTCCGCGTCAACTCTAGCATTTGGAACGGCTTGTCCGCCAGACCAGTCCTTTGGCTTCGGATGCCAGTGTCAAGATCTTGCAAATGAAGTGCGTACCTGGAGGCAGCGATTGAGTTCTTGATCGCCAGTCTTTGTCCACAAGTCGTTTCTCAGGGCAACTTCCCACGAAGCTCGGCGTTTTGGTTCGGCCAAAAAACACATCGTGCGTCTTTCTACTGATATTGCTTCACAGTGTCATGCTACAATCCATCGTCCGAATAGCAAGGACACCACTTGAGCACCTCACATCGCCATTAGACCTAGACGTGTTCTCCTACCACCTACCTGCCTTCCAATCGGACCACATCACCTACTGACCCGCTCAACTGATAAAGTCATGTCTCAGGAACAGGTATGATCCTGATCACCAGACTTGTACGATCGTTGGGCAACCTGATGCTAACGTATGACATCCATACACAGATGCAACCACCAAAGTTTGATGTTGGCGACCGAGTCCTCATATCTGCTCCTCTGATAACATCGGTATTGCCGACATGGGTTGCCGAAGGCGACGTTGATCTTGAGGATGTGTCTCATCGCAATATTTCAAAGGCAAAAATCTCTTGCACAGCCCCAAGCAAGACTGGACAGCTTATCATAGACGAACCAACAGCCAGCACAGAAGTCATCGAAAGTTCGCCATCGACCCCAACTTCTGGACAGACGTCAAAGCCCCGGGTGGCTGATGCACCTATCGCAGTGCTTTTGAGCCTGAAGAACGTTCCCGCGAGATCGCTCATCCCGCACCTCGGGAGTCTTGTTCAACACGCCACGGCTTGGAAAGTCGATCAAGTGGTTCCGGCAGAAAACAAGGATGAAGAGCATAAATACGTTCTGACTCCGACAGAATCCGTCATAGCCTACGCTTCCGAATCGAATATGGCGGGTGCCAACATCGTTGTTGGGGGCTTTGTGAGAAAGAGGAATCACAGTCAAGGTTTCTGGGTGGTTGTTGGACTGACCGTGGTCAACGGAGTCGTGCTGGTAGATATCTTGAACACAAAGGGTGACAAGGAGATTGTAGATGCTGCTGAACTGGAACGGGTTCCGGTTATAGATGCTCTACGTGCTATGGATGGTTGACCAGCAGTGATCAGAGGTCCACCTGAAACTGGTGTTTCAGAGCTCAAGCCAGAAACGGTCCAATTCTCCATCTGCAATTCAAGCCTGATGAGCAAGCTGCAATAGATGATAGAGAGGACTTCATTGCTGCAGGATGCAAAATTCAGCTATGCGTACCACAGCAGAAGCAACATGCACCAGCATTGCCGCTGTGCACATTTGCACACGTAGTAAGAGTGACCTGCACTGGTGTTTCTTTGGCGTATTGTTATCTCTGGCTTGTTATCCCAGACATTATCGACGTCCACCTCACTTTCCTCACCTTTGACCATCAGCATCTGGCGATCCCTTTGGGGTCCAAGACCTACAGCGCACGATTAGAAGAACACCTTGACAGCTTGATCACATACCTGTTGGCCTAGCCACTCTAGACGTATCGTGATTCCATGCTCGACCTGCATTGCAGCACGTAAGTCTTGAGCTATGCCGCACATAGCACAATCCATCAATCCATCATGCATGAGCGGTCGTCGACATTTAAGAACTGACATGGACTAAGAGTCGTGCATGGACCAACTCAAAGCCTGGTTGCAATAGAGCCTGTGCCCCATATGATGGATGCCAGTGATCAGCATCACGCCGAACACGCAGCTTTTCTGCAGTCGGCGAATAAACGTCAACACCTACGGGTGCCTAAGGTCTAAGATTTGCGGTCCTGGAGACTTCCTGGTACAACGACATTGCGCATCACCCCGTTAGGTGACAACATCCTCAGTTGAACGCAATGAGGATCAGCACAGCGATGCCGTACCATGTCAGAGCCAAGGGGGCTACCACTGCCGAACTCCGTAATCTCAGTCGATCCCCAAGCTGAACTTCGACCATATCGACTGCAAGCGCTCCTTCCACCAAGTCTGATCTGTTATTGGAACACTCAAAAGGTCTGTAAAGCTATGGCGCTGGCCAGAGCAGGACGGAACGACTGCTGTGCAAGACCAGCCACAGAGTAATCTCGTGCATCGGGGAAGCGAGGGTCAGCAATGTCCGCGCCAGTGAAAATGAAGCACGAGCTACAAGCGGTTGGGCGAGCACGCACAGAATCAAGGACGAAGTATTGAAGTTTGAGTCTATCAGTGATTAGGACATCGGGGCAACTCTAATTAGGGGCCACGAACAGGGGTTCGATGTCGTCCCAAGCCCTGTCGGGGCGCCACGTCGCGTCTCGCAAACTTTGCCCTGGTCCTGATTGCTGGCTGTTCCAGACTCCACGTCCAACCACCGTTGGTGTGAGTCCGACCAAATTGCAGCATTCCTACCTTGACACGTCCAGCTGCATCTCGACTGCTCCTGTCGCGTTTCGAGTCAGGCAGACCACGCACAGTCACTAATCTCAATTTTGCAAGCTCCCGCAGTCAGGATCTCAGCGCGGTAATGACTTTGTGCACGTCAACAGTCCAGCCAGGGAGGTCAGCTAATATGGACGGTCAATTTGCACCCGTCCCACCTCGCGGCCAGCACTAGAACATGATCCCTACAAGTGCTTTGTACATTGGGTAAGCCCTGCACCGGATTTGCATGTCCTAGCTGGTAAGGAGGGTGATGTACAGCCCATCAGTCCGTCATAGATTCCTGATAACGCGAGGGTTCCCTCCCTCTACAGTACCCATAAGTGCGATCCTGAAAGACACAAAATTGTGCCCACACATTGCCCACTAACATTCCAAACACAACAGTGCTCCTATGTGATACTGTTGACAAGATCGTTTCACCAATTGCGTCGCAGACCTGTCGGCTCTTGGTAGCGTTGCGTCACTAGAGCCAGCGCCTAGCAGATTCGCAGCTTTACAATTGGTGCTCGGCTCCTCCTTCATAGCCTCTCATTGGCTGTTGACCACGAGATTGTCTTTACTCTCAAACAATCTGATCTCTCAAACACGCGCTGCTCTCCCGACTGAGTGCACGAAGATAGTACTCTGGATCCATTTCTAGGGGCTCTTTCTCCTTCGCAGAAGACTTTTGGGACCTTGATTGGCTCTCAGCTGCGAGGCTGTAAGGACTCGGTTGTCCTTACCGCAGGGCTTAGACTAAGGGTCACTAACGTACCGCTTCACCGAGACTCGCTCGAAGGTACATCTATTCAAGTACTGCTGAAGTCCGAAAATTCCAACTCCAGCCCTGGAGTAAAGGATAGATCCAATCTCAAGGAGACCGGTTCTCTTCACATTCGCTCAAGATTTTCAGTTAGAAGGGTTCGACCAAACGTGTGGCTGGACCACACCACGACTTTCTTTAATCGAACTGTTTCTGGAGGAAAGAAGGAAAAGAACGATTACTAATTCGCATGGTTCGGAAAACACTGTCGCTATGGCTGCTTCCACTACTCTAATGACGTTCATGGTGTGAGTAGCACTTCTGGCGAGCAGCGTATCTTCTGACATCTATCAGCCGCACTCCGTTGATGACAAGATCTGTGGACTTGTACGGGTCATGGGATAATTTCACAACAGCTTATCCGATGACGAGAGATGTCCGGCTTGGCCGAGAACACTGGACTGGATGTCACAGTTTTCGGAATATTATTTGTGATGGCAACGTGAATGAGATTGGCTCCGTACGCAGTGGTGGTCTAAAAATGGGCGGTACATACTGGTATTATGTAAGTATCCCACTCCTGTATCCGTCGCAACTGTGCTAAGTCATGCAGTATAAACTGGACGACGAGATCGAATTCCACAACTCTGCGCAGCCATCAACAACCCGCTGTCCGTTACTTCCTGGTCAATTGATCAATGAGCTTCAAATGCCATTTGCTCTCAGTGGACATCGACGACGAGATGAGAGCGTCAGCTCTACCAGTTCGGAAAGACACACACTCGACCCTGCGGCTAAATTTTTAAATCCACGTCCTGGACCAATGCCGTCCAAGCTGATCAGACTTGATACTTCACCTACTATCCTTATGGGGTCCCAAATCGAAAGCAGCTTCTACGACGACCTGCCAACAGCGAGACCAAATCCGGATGTGAATCCTGAGGTATTCTCCAAGGCGGCTTTGTCTAGAGTGGTTCACTTACCGCGAAAGTCCTCACTAGACGGCGTGCTCGGGCTCAGGTCAGGTAAGAAGAACTCTGCAATCCTGCGGAAGCCAGTGCCGGTCGATGTATCATGTCTCGATGTCTCCACCAGTGACGGACTGAAATATCGGAATATCATCGACTGGATACCGGACCAACCCGCAAATGCGTCAGCTCAAGTCGAGACCGATGCTGAACATGGCGAACCGCGAATCAGACCTAGCCGCGGAGCTCTTCTACTTCGCTCAAACTCCGATGAAGTGATCACCCTCAATTCATTCCGCGAGCACAGGAGACAACAATCTAGGTCCCGCTCGCGGGGCGAGACACCACGAAATCCGCTTGTATTTGATGATAATGCTCAGCTGAATATCAACATGCGTCACGAAGATAACGGACCGCTCTCAGCCTTGATTGAAGTGAACACACCTGGCACGACACCACAACACGGTCCTCTCACCGGGCGACGCATAACGCTCGAGGCTCTGGAAGGCCGCTATGAAGCTGAGACTCAGCTCGAAAAGCGTCTTCCCACTTTGCCAAGTACTCCATCGTCAGTGTATCCTCCGACCACCATGGATGATTCTCCTCCACGCGAACTAGTGTTGCCAATAGATGAGCTCAACAGCCGCTTTTCCGCAACCACGATCGATACTGCTTGCCACTTGGACAGTATGGTTATGGACGAAGAACAGTGCAGGTATTTCTTCGATTACGCTAACGAAGTTGATGACTTTCACGAATGCGACGGCGCTGAGGCTCACAATACTTCTATCTCCTCTCTCCCGGGAGACTATGCCAATCGACCAACCAGGTCCGACCAGTCTGATGTCGCAACTCCTCATGAAGATTCCGATCATTACAACTATCAAGACTTGCAGTGGATATCATCGGCAGTGAGTTACAGAACCGTCAGCTCATCCGTATCAACAACTCCGACTACATCATATGGTGAAAGGGAATTGGTCAACTCCAGCCGCTTTTCGCCTGCGACGAGCAAACGTTCATCTGGTACACTGCACAGCAATTACCAACATTACAGTCTTCCCGAGATCGAGAATGCATCCGAGATTACGCTCAAAAGATATGACTCAAAGGACCGAGCAGTTGTCAACGAGAATAGAAGTCAAGGAGCTCGACACAGAAATAGCCTGTCTCATTCCGAAAGCATGCAGCAGCTCCTTGATGAGCTAAGCTATCTTAGTGCGATGATTCAGCACTAAACAGCCTGCATGTGTTTGTTTAAAATTTGATGTATCCCTGCACGCTACTCGTGGGCAGTCGTCAGTGGCAGCACTAAAGCAATGTGACATGCGGTCGCATGCATCTGAGATACAGAGCAAATGTTTATCTGCTCACAGCATACCAACGAATAGCACGAATCTCCTTTGTCGGAATTTCAAGCAAGATACCCATCAGCGAGAAAAGTTTGTGTTTGTTGTAGTATTAGTATCACGACCGTAGTGTTAATGGCGAATGAGTGCTTGTTAGGCCCATCAAGCATGCTGCTTGGTGGTCTGACCAGGTAGTCTTGATAGAAGATAAGCGGTGACCATATCTTCAATACATTGTGATTCATACTATGCAAAGCAAATCCTTAGACATCGCATGTTGCCATGCTGGTGGGTCAGGTACTTACCAGCGTTTAGTACCCGCTTCACGTGCCTGAGCATTCCAAATTATTGCGAATATTTACATCAAACACGCAGTCCATCATCATTACTGACTCGTCCAAAGCAGCCGCCTATCGCCTCCGAGTTCGTGTAATGGCTCTCCGAGTCTTTCTTCGTATTAATGATACTTAGAGTGAGTTTGGGTCGCGTAAAGGAGTCAACGTTTGTTTGGGCCTGGGAGTCTCTATGCAAAACAGCTCTCTTCCAAAACCAACATGCAGCTGATTGCACAAAAATTGGTCCCTCCCTCAACTTTTCCGACTGGGTCTTCTTCGAAGACTGGCAAGTATGTCTACCGCCTGGGCATCAGTTTGTGCCCCTCCATGGATTTGGTCGCCACGTACCCAATTTTGAAACG
>JAOSBN010059757.1:0-13922 GCA_027563595.1 Erythroxylum suave | reverse complement strand
CAGCGTAGGATATGATTTACCTATCAATGTACATATCTCCAGCATGTCGACAGCAGCCGCCCAGCCAAGGTACCTTATCTAAGCTCCGAAACCCAGATTTTCTTGCATGCCACGCATACACCTCGTGAGTCAGGGAAATCGTTATGGATCCGCTAAGCTTGATCGCAAGCTGTGTCAGCATTGTTGATGGCATTCAGAAGATATACAGATTTGCCAGCGAAAACATTCACTCATCGAACACTGTCAGAAATCAGCTTGGTGCATTGATTGCCAGATGTTATGCATGCAGAGGCATCATTGAAGGTGTTAAACTCCAAGCTGAGATAGACAAGGACAACCAATCACGCCTCTGTCTTCTGGATCACGTTGCCGAACCAATTCGTGCTCTTGAGAAAGCCATCCAGCTTATCACAGATAAAGTGAAGAAGCTGCCACGACACATTGTCTTTGGCAAGATCTTCGGTCAGAGTCTCAACGATTGCCTGAAAACTTTCGACGACACTCTACGAATCCTCCAGCTCGCGCTGCAGGCTGATCAGTTGTACGCAAGTTTCCACACAGGCCAGGCTGCCAACGTGTTTGCGCTGACAGACTTACAGTACAATCCTCGGTGCTACGCACACTTACGTCAAAGACGTCAAGAACGATGTTCTCAACCTCAATTCAACGCTTGACAGACTTACCGAGGATGTTGCGGAGCTAAGGCTTTTGGCATTGGAAGGAGTGTCCCTTCAGAAGACACATCAGGATGAAGCAATGCGGCATGAACTCCGGGCATGGCGGTCAGGATTCGATGCTGCACAGCTTTATCGATCTCTGGCCGACAAACAATATCGAGGCACATGCACCTGGTTTGTGGCGGAGCTATTCGAGCAATGGTTACAACAAAGCAGGGGTTCAAATCGTGTACTATGGCTCCAGGGCAAATCAGGTACTGGAAAGACCACATTGGTCACATCAGCTATCGAATACACCTTGAATCAGGGACAAAGACTGGCAGTGGCCTACTTCTTCTGCTCAAACTCCTTGGCCGACACTCGATCGCCTACTAACCTCCTGCGGTCCATACTGGCACAACTTTGTGATCAGCAGCCAGAGCTATGGCAGGGCATACGCGCATGGCGCGACGGTGTTGCGAAACAACATCAGGGCTTGACCCAAAAGCCACCAGCTGACGAGGTCTACAGTATGCTCAGAAAAGTTTGTGGCAACTTCACTGATATTGTGCTGACAATAGATGCACCCAACGAATCTGACAATCCAAGAAAGCTTCTCGCGACCATTGGAAAACTTGTTGATGACTTGCCAAATCTCAAGCTATTCCTTGCGAGCACTCCAGACCTGGAGATCAGTGCCCTGCAATTTTCGAAATTTGAGACCGTACAGATGAGCTCGATTCAGATCGATGCTGACATTAGCAAATGTATCAAAGCAAGAATGGAGGAAGAAGAACAATTACAGGATTTGCCAATAAGCGTGCAGGACCTCATCCATACCGAAATCCTCAAACGCGCAGACGGATCGTGGGTTTCCTCTGAAGCAATTTATTTGCATACACTGATCAGTCTTTGTCTAGATTCCGTTGGGCGCAATGTCAGCTTTCCACCATAGCCGAGAACGCTACATCTGAGGCTGCAGTGATACGATCGCTCGACAATCTGGCTGGCAGTCTAACAGAGCTGTATACAAGAACTCTGACGGAATTTCCTTCGTCTCAAGCGAAGCTCATAAGAGCTGCACTTCTCTGGCTCGTCTTCGCAATCCGACCTCTCCACATCGACGAACTTCGAGAAGCAATGATCTTGAAAGAGGACAGTGAGATCGATCTCTCAGAGCGCCTACTTCCGGGCAAAGCTGAAGTCATATTGAGAAAATGCGGCATGCTTATCAACTATAACGCTGCTAGCAAAACAGTAAGGATAGCACATTCTTCAGTCCGTGATTTCTTGCTATCAGACTCCTGTCGCACAGGAATGGCTGGATACTTTTATCTCGACTACGACCTCTCCCTATGTCACTTAACATATCTGACGGTCAGCTACTTGAACATGAAACCTCTCGCGAGTGGATATGTTAGTTCTAGTGCCAGCTATGAACAACGTCTCGAAGAATGTCCATTGCTCTTCTATGCAGCAGACTCGTGGCCGATATTTTCAAAACGCATGGATTGGCAAAACGACACCTACAGATCTCGAACAGAGAGAGTTCTGCAGAACTTCTTCCATACATCTGAGATGCCTAAGGGTGGCAATTTCAGCTCCTGGATTCAAATATATGAACCAAGGCACCTGCGGATGCGGCTGAATGTCAGTAGTACTCAACCACTGTCAGCGCCTTTGTATTATGCAGCCAGAAGTGGTCTCAAGGAGGTTGCCGATATGATTCTACGAGTTTATGGTAAGACCGGACTCGACACACCTGGTGGCAGTCGGGCTTCTACCCCTTTACACGTGGCAGCAGCGTATGGACATTCAGCTATGGTCGAGTTCCTCCTACAACAGGGTGCCAATCCGAACGAGAAAAACAGGTTTGGAGAACGCGGGATAGCATGGGCGTCCCGTCATGGGTACGATGACATCGTTCAGTTGTACCTTAAATTCGGTGCCAACCCGCTGACAGAAGAGGACCGTTGGGCGTTGCCTGCTGTATACAATCGGCCTGTGCTGCAAGCCGTGTGATTTGCACGCGACACACATCTTGGTGAACCCCACACCAAGACAAGATTTTTCGCATCGTGTACCACATCCGGATGCTTCGGAGAGTCACTCGCCTCATCCTGGTGCACAATTCGACCATGGAGGTAGAATCAATTCGACTCTGCGTAACATAAATCATATTCGTCACTCTCCGATAGCGAGCTCGCTGCAAGGTGTCCAGGTACTATAGCATGGATCACCGCAAGACCTTGCTCGCCTACATCGATCACGCATGGATCATCCGAGAAGACGTTCAGACTGTGCACGAATATAGCTGGTCGTGATATTTGATCAGGACCTGAAGATGAATTTCCGACTCGCCTGAGACTTTGGCCTGGGGAAAACCTGATTCAACAAGCTCATTCTTTATTTCACTGGGACCGTAGTGCGGAATCCCGTGCCTGTTAAGATCAATGTATTGGGAAGAAATTCATTGAAAGTCGCATAGGGCGAGTAGAAGACGTGATGTGCATACAGGCCCTACATACACTCTTGAAAGGTTTAGTACGATTTGTTTATCAAACTTCCGATAGACCAACATAGCTACTGGTCAAGCAGTACTGTTTCAGCGCACGAGCAAAAGCAAGACAACATTCCTCTTAACAATGAAAGCAAACAATCAACGCGCTTGCCGGAACTCATCAGGCCACTCAGACGTGCGGCCGGAAAGGCATGACCATCCTATCTCTTCCAAGACCCCATCCCCACCTCCTCACCTTTCCATGACCATAGTCCTTTCCACCCCTGAAATCATGACCAAACCCATGCCTGTGCCCCAAATCGTATGCCATCTCTCTCTTCGCGTGGTCTTGATCTGCCGAACCAGCAGCCATGCCTGAACCTTCCATGCTCGGAGCCTGCGCATCCTCGTACACCTTGACGCTCTGAATGGCCCAATAAGCCTCTACGAACGCATCGGGGGTCTTGGAGACGTATTCTTCGCAGCTGTTGGCGAGTTTGGAGCAGGTGGGGCTGGCGCTCCAGATCTTGCCGGCCCAGTCGCCGCAGAAGGTGGTGTCGAAGATGAGTTGGAGGGAAGACATGTGGGTGTCGAGGGCTGAGCCGGTGGAAGCATCTTTGACGTCCCTGGCTTTAACGTTTGGGGAGATTGGGATGATGGTGTTCGAACCGAGGGCGGAGCTAGACGAGGTGGATGAAGAAGTCGTGCTTGTCGTGAGTGTGGACGATGAGGATGTAGGAGGTTTGAAAAGAGCGTTGGGTTTGCCCCATGCCGACTTGGAGAAGTCTTCCATGGACGGTGGAGTTGGCGTGTTTGACACAATATCTTCGGGGACGTTCTTACGAGGAAAGAACCAGATGCCGATGTACTCGGAGGTGTATTGCATGGCAAAGACACCGCCACCGGCCTTGTTGAAGTTGGTGCCGTAAGAGTTGGCATCTGGCTTGTCTCTGATACTGCAACCAACGTTCTTCTCCTGCTCTTTGGCATTGACATCGCAGTTTGGTGTCATCAGAGTACCATTGTATAGGTTTGTGTCATTGGAGATGGTAACGCCGGTGTTAGTGTGAAGAGTCATCATGTTGAAATCGTTGTCATTGACGTTCTCAATGATGTCAATTTCACCTGCATCTGGCCAAACTGCCGTAGTGCCGAGCATCCAAAAGGCAGGCCACAAACCACACGTCGATGATGGCATGTGTAGAATGTCAGCAATAACGAGACTGTGGCCGAATGTTTTGACGCTGCTCACTCTGACGCTTGGCCGTCCCTCACTGACAGGGTATTGGTTGGTGTGATCAACCCCCAAGTAGATGGGTGGTGGCAGGGATGGGTTGTCGATATTCGTGCCATTGGGTCCAACTAAGAAGCCTGCAAGCCCTGTTGCATTTGCCGTCGCATAGCCTTTGTATTGGACATGGCCATTAGTCGGATCTTGTCCGGTGTATAAATCGAAGCCACTGACAAAGCCGAAGCTCGAATAGTCGGTTGTCAGTTTGTACTCTGCTAGCGTGGTAACAGGAAGCACGGCTGCTGATATTAGCAAATTCGATGAAAATCTCATGGTTATGACCAGTTCAATATATGGAATATGGTGGCGAGGGAGCGCTAGCGAAGTGAGTGCATGTGGAATTGTGGGCAAAGCACGACAGGTATATTCTCGAGTCTAGCTGGGGCTGTCTCGAGAACAAAGAAGTTGAAATGCGTTGTCTTTATAACGCTCTTGGCGGGAGCATCTCACGTCTCTGCTCTGACCAAAAGTTGGACAATGCAGCGCATGGGACATGGTCACGATTGCCAGAGTGTCTCGACATCGGTCCCAATGACTAAGACACAGTCTCTGGACAAAGAGAAAGGCCAGCCGTTTGCAGTCGGATTTGGGAACAAACAAAGAAATGCCGACGCATGAGTCTCTGTAGCTCGTTTGAACAGTATGCATTTTTCATGGCCAGTCTTCTGGTTCTAGGTTCATAATCATGGTTGTTATACATGTTTTTTTCCCAACCGGTATTTGGTACTTCAGTTGATGAAGTTGATGCAGAAAGCATGAAGGATCAAGCTTCCAAAAATGTAGTCCGCAAAGGCCCGCTCCGAACTGATCTTGGTGGAGGTCTCATCGACAATCTCGCCTGTAACTCCGTCGACAGTCTTAGATGGTGTCTTTTTTGTTGTAGCGGTTGTGGTCGATGGAGGTAGTTCTGATGTCTGCATGCGGAGTGACGCAGTAAGAACGAACTGACCAACAGCAGCAGAGAAGCCTGACAGAAAAGCGTTGAAAGGCTGTATATCATGTTAGTCAGTCTGCTGTCGCTGTCATGTTGTGATACGTACATAGTTTCCAGCGAGAACACAGTAGAGAAATTGTACTGCGCCAACCAGAACCAAGAACAGCATGAAGATGTCCAAAAGAATTGTTCGCGAGGGCGTGTCACTGATGTACCTATTCCACACATGGACCACAATTTCTTGAGGCGAGGAGCGTGCCGAAAGCGCAGTAGGTGTCAACTTAGTAGGAGCAGCGGATGTGGTAGTCGAAGGAGGTGATGCAGCCGGGACTGGCTTTGCAGGAGGAGGTGCGGTGGCAGCTTTTTTGGCCATTTTTGTATTTCGATGTGATTCTTGACTCTCGAAGGTCGTGGATTGTTAAAAGAAACAAGTAAGTTGGTTGCTGTACACTGATCTGGATTACAGAATTGAGTCTTGAATACATTGGTCTGCAATGAGGCTACGTGTTGCCAAGCTGCGGCAGAAATATGCCGACCTTTACCCGGAGAATAGCACGTGCGTGTTGCTCTATCCATAAACAGGGTTTCTTTCAAACAAAGGTCGATCAGAACTGGACACATACTGAATGCGACTCACCGCTCTCCGTGCGTGATTGCAGTCTGCATGCTACAATCAGTGCGTTATGAGGAGTTTTCGTGCTGCATCAAGCAGCGAGCCCCTTGTCCAACAATATCCTTGACATGTCCAGAGCCAGTGAGTACAGGTTCGTGTATTCGGCAACAGCAATGTGCACTGTTAGATCACGCCAGACATTCTGAAGCCACTATGTATTTCCAACAGTCGTGCTAACGAATAATGGTGGTTCCAGAGGATTCAACCTCCGCGACACGGATCTGTAGCATTTGCTGGAGATGAGGTGCGATGCAAATTATTCTGAGCAATCAGCACACAACAGGTGACACGTCGAGTCCGATATTTCTTACCACTGGATATCCAAACTGGCAACTCTATTGAACATACAATGGCTCCGACATATCACGCTGTCACCTTTGTCTGGAGGTGTATCTACATCCTCTTTGTGGTGTGGGCGAAAATAGCATTCGTTGTTCGAATCTATATACAGGACCGCCTTTGAAATGCAATCCTTTGTCTCTTCGAAATGGTTTGGAGTTTATCATGCCGTCGCAGCCAGATGGTATGACCATCATTCACAAAATTGTATCTTGCTAACACTTGCTCGCCATGAACCACTTTCTGACTGCGGCACTCGTGCCGCTCGCCATCTTGGCTGCGTACGCCAACGAAGCTCTCTCCTATCTTCCTAATATTGCTGAATCACTTGAGAATGCTTACGAACTAGCTGGTATAGTCGCTGCTACTCCATTCTTTTACTTTGGATGTCTTTTCGTTTTCAGGTATCTGCGCCTCATTGTGCACGTCATCTCCTTCTGGTGCTTCTACAGATCAGTACCAATTCCAAACAACCCAACAATACTTCCCAGGGATGTTTCAGTCATCCTGCCCACGATCGATCCAGAGAATGCCGACTTCAAGGAATGCATTCTTTCGTGCTTGACCAATTATCCAGGGGAGATCATCATCGTTACAGTAGGTCGACACATGGCAGCACTTACTCATCAGATAGTCAGCCCGTACAGAGCAGCTTTTCCCAATACTCACATCCAAGTTCACTTTACCGACATTGCTAACAAAAGACTTCAAGTGGCACACGGGGTAAGCTTCGCTAAAGGTAAGGTCACAGTCCTCCTGGACGATCATGTTTTCTGGTCTTCGAGGCGTTTTTTAGCCACGATCCTGGCTCCCTTCGAGAACGACAAGGTTGGTGCTGTTGGCACTAACAAGCGCGTGCGCCGAACGGATCCAGGATTCAACATCCGATCCTTCTGGAACATGATTGGCGCTTTGTACCTCGAACGTCACAACTTTGAGATCCGTGCAACGAACGCCATTGATGGTGGCGTCTTTGTTATCTCTGGTCGGACAGCTGCATACAGAACTGGCATTCTGAAAGCTCCTGGTTTTATGCAAGGTTTCACAAATGAGAGGTTCTTCTTTGGCATGTTTGGGCCTCTTAACGCTGACGACGACAACTATCTTACACGGCAAGTTGTTGCTAGAGGCTACGATATCAAGATCCAGTACAGCGACGATGCTTTGATTGAGACAACGCTTGGTACCTACCCCAAGTTCCTATCTCAGTGTCTTCGTTGGGTTCGTACGACTTGGCGAAGCAATTCGGCTTCTTTGTTCACGGACCGAACTGTGTGGACTAGACAACCCTGGTGCGTATACGCGGTCTATCTGACATCATTCGTCAACTTTGCTTTGTTCTACGATGCGGCACTAATCTACAGCTTGAGTCAAGTCGCAGACCGGACAGCAGTCAAGGCACTCATCGCATGGATTTTCTGTACAAAGATGGTCAAGCTGGTTCCATACTTCTTGCGTGAGCCACAGGATTTGATCATGCTCCCCGGGTATTTCCTTTTTGCTTACTTCCACAGTCTAATCAAGCTGTATGCTGGAGTCACTTTCTGGATTACAGCGTGGGGTGGTCGAAACCTTGACGCAATCAATCTAGATGGTGGTAACAATGATGGTTTCGATGGTGGTGACGATGGTGGTAACGACGCTGATGACGAGCATTCTCACCCGTCTTCTGGGTCGAGTTCGTCTACCGAAGTTCCAGCGTCGTCTTCTTCCGGAAATACTGCTCGACCACCTCGCTCTCGGTCCGTGCAGACACCGTGGGGACCCGTCAGCAATAGAAACTTGGCAGCGGTACCTGCGAATGTCCTTGACTCGCAATTTGTCTTCCCAAGTAGCAGAGGCAGAAACGCATCAGTGCCATGCGATCGTCGGACAAGTGTCCTTGACAGTCCACCCGAATCTGTTCGTGCTTCAGCCCCGCGTGTGGATACACTGGTATTTGGTGCCTTGAATCCAACGCCTCCGGATTCACCGTGGCAGCCGGCGTTGCAGACTCCATTCGTCCCAGCACCAGGCTCAGACTTCGTTCGCCTGCCGACACCAGAGGCGACGCCGGCAGCAGAAAGCCCCTCGAATCCTGTGGTGATACCAGCTTCGGTGGAGGTATTGCGCAATGGCTCACTGGCATCGTGCACGACGGCAACTCCTTCTATGGCTGCCGGATCTTTCCGTGGCATGCCACGAGAACGACATGGGCTCGGTATCCCAGATGAGTACTTGAAGTTTTGGGTAAGAGGTAAGCAATGTCAGTGCTTGCACTCGGATCGTGACAACTTATTCAAGACCAGAAGCTGTAGATGTGATGTGCCTGGCGTGTTCGGACTTGGTCCGATGGTTATTCCTGGCCGGCCCAGGTTTTGAGTGGACAAATGTAAGTAGCGACTGTATGGGCAAGATGTTAATCTATGGAAGTCAAGGTAAGTCGGATCGAGACACTCATTGAACTTGATCGTGTTGTTCAGGGACAATGAGTGGTGTACGGGGACACAGCAACCACTGTGTAAATCGTAGGGACGTTGACGATTTGGTTTTATTTGAGATATCTGAAATATTTATTTACATATCGTTCGTTGAACCCATGAGCTCGATCGGAATCTCCTCGCAGTGCACGCCATTGACACGTCTTTCCAGTCTTTGTTGTTATCTCCTGGAGGACACCACTGGGTCAGGGTCGGTAGAGGTGATGGTCAGGTTGGAGTGTCTCCATTGACTGATATTCCACGTACCACAGACATACTGGCAGCCGTAGTATAGCCGCTGTAGCTGGACGTCACGTGAAGTAGAAGAGTTTCTCCAAATCTTGCAAAACCTCGAATTCCTACCAAACGGCCGACACCAACTTGGCGTCCTCCGGCGCATATATTCGGCAATGACCGTCGCTGACAAGTTACTCACCCATACAGGTAGGACTCGAATGTCCAGATAGAGAGCTCTGCTGGTCTGGTACTGGCATCCGTGGCTCCATCCTTCCAGACAAGCATATTACTATCAACGAGGGCGAACATCCCATGAACATGCGAGCTACTTCAACTTCCGTGCAATCTGATGTGAAATCCAGTCGTGTCTCTTAGGACTTGCACGATTTCACCACATACGCGACGAGTGGACAACTGGTGTGCACCAGGAAGGCGTCCAGTCTCTCCTATTCTGAGCTTCGATGACGTGTGAGATCCCACATCGAATTTATTCGCTAATTTCACCAACGACTATGACCTTCCTGATAGTCAAGCGAAGCACATGCTGCATCTGTTGCACGTTTCTGGCCGCTAGCCTGTCATTTGCAGACGGACCTGTTACGGCAGAATAACATCTCTGAAGTTCACCGTGTATCCGGACGCCTTCCGTCAACACAATTACCGGTACTCCACCCAACGGAACGCTTATCTTATGGTACCAAAAGGAGACCATACTGTCAACGGCATATCACTGCTACTAGCTTGCTAATATCAGCCTGATTGGTTGTCTGCGGCTGTTGTGAATCTATCAATGACCGAGCTATGGTAGCGCAGCCGTCTTGTGACGGACTCTGTGTTGACCCACCGATATGGTCAGGACGGTTCATGGTAATCCAAATCCGGACCGCCGCGTCTCCGGTTGCACAACGTCAAGCTTATGAAGTATCTGCCATGTGAAAATTATCAGCGTGCACCGGAGACAAAATGTTTCAGGGTAAATTCTCCGCCTGCGCAGGACCCAGAAAGGAAGGCCCACACAGGTACAGCAGATACTGGGGCAACGGAAGTTGCTAGCCCTCTAGCAATGAAGAGGGTGGATGCAGCCGCATCCGACAAATCTGTTGCACCACCAACAAGTTATCACGTCGACTCACGTCTCGATCCCTTCGAAGGCCGGGAACTAGTCGACAAAACCATCCAACCACTAAGACAAAAGCTGCATCAGGAGCTACATGCGTCTGGATATGCGCTCTCTCGAGCGTAGTCACTCGAAATCTGCAGATGACACAGCAGCTTACCAGTTAGAGCATATCAGCGGACTCACGGCGTCTGTATCTCATGACTTCACAGGTGTTGTCAAACTCTGGTACGACGACGCATATTAAATTTGTTGTGTGGCCACTTCATCGCCGAGTCTACTGTAACAATTCATTCCAATGCGGTCTTATTTCGCAACATGAAATACAAGTTTCGGGGCTTGCGAACCAGTTGTTGGGATCTCAATCATCCAGCTGTCCATACTGACCCATTGACATCCACCGAGGCCCACAGTGGAGTTGCTGTGAAATAATTCCACGTGCTTCACTTGGGCCTTTCACTTCACCCTGGTCTCATCTAGTGGACCGGTCGAAATCAGCATGCGACTACTTCAACGGGCCGGTACAGAAAAGTATGCGTCTACCTATGCCTCCTGTGGTATACCGCTGCCTTCAACGCCGTCGTTATGACACTCTATCTTGCATAGAGAGAACCACCTTGCCAACGTGCAGAGATTGGGACCTGCAGGTTGTCGTGACGACCCTTCTGGTCAGCGGGCTAACGGGGTCCGTGATAGCGCGTTGACTCTTCTTTGCTGAATCGACCAAATACCCAATGGACCCAATCACGTACGCCAGATGTGTCGACCCGATCGTTCCCACGAGCCAGCAATGGCAAATACATTATGTGGACACATGAGTGAGTCTCTTGCGTGATTCAATTGGCCCTCAGCCCTATCGAGAGGAACAAGACCGAGGCCTTGGGCTGCGTTGACCTGTCCCGGATTGACACTGCCGCTTCAGTGCTGATCCATCGTCTCACGCGAAGCTCATCATCGCGCGAGATGTGAAGCGACATAGTATACATACAAGAAAGGCCTGCGAAAGACTGGCAAACCCATCAGCATTGATGTTGTCTGATGGCGTACTATGGTCGACGACCAACCGGTCGACATGGGTCATATACGGATCTGATTCCGAAGTCGACACAGCACTGAGATTGCGTGCAGAGGGGGTTATGGGTCGACAGAGCCGCCTGCCCATTGACTTGTGGGTCAGCACAACTTGTACACATGAGTATGGGTCGGCACAGTCTTGCGCGTCAGTTTCGCAAAGGGGTAATCGGTCAGCGCAGGTCGCATGCACCGCTTCGCAATGACCGCTTCGTGATGACTTATGGGTCGGCACAGCTCAGGGCATCACTACCACTCACATGCCACGCTAGAATGGGTCGGAGCAGTACCTGCAACATTCCAGTCAGGAGGGCAGCCGTTGAATCGCACTCGTGTTGGCAAACGGTCCCCTACTATCGCGACCCATCGGTACCGGTCCCCTCTGCTGACCCATCGATCTCACGATGCGATGCAACCTGGTACATGCGGATATAATGCGCTGCGCAGCGAACCTACTCCATATACATACCGAGAGGTCCCCGGGCTGTTCGGTCCGGTGCGATGTACAGGCATGTGGGTTGGGATTCTCAGCTTGTGCCCTGCGTACGTACCGAAGATGCTAATGTAAGTACCGCGTGGTGATGGAGCAAGACGACTCACGCTGCGGCAATTGATATCGCGATGATGGGCATATTTACGAAGAGGTCGTGCGTCGCTTCATTTATCCCATCAGTCAAGATCCTCCATGATGGGTTGGCACGAGCGACTACGGGTTGCAGCAGTGCTTTCACGCACAAAAGTCTCTCTGCACTCGGGCTTCGCCTGAACCTGCTACTACATTCTCTTGTGCGTCAAATCCGATTGCTACAGACTCTCTCATCTCATGGCCTTGCACACGTATCAAACGCATGATGTTTCTTTGTTCTTGTCCGACACAGCTGTGCTGACTCATCCGCATGGCGATCCTCACTACAGGCAACTTAGGACAGGGGAACGTCATTCAGCGATCTATCCGACATCCTCTCATACTGCTCTGACTATGATTGAAATTCACTTACGTCTATACAAATTCACCATCTGCTCACAAAATGGTCACAAACATTGTCAATCAATCAGTACTGTTGATATGCCGCCAGCCATTACAATCACCCGCCCCTGTCGATCCATCCGTCGATCACAGACCGAGAGACCTGCACTCGTACTGTGATTGGCGTCAAGAGGACTTTGAGAAGGGAAACACATTATGCCTCCTTCGGGACCTCACAATCGATTCACCAAGCAACAGCCCCATCGGAGCAGCAACGGATGACTACACAGAAGAGATGATCTGGAGGAAGTGGAATGGACTCTGCGCGGATTACCTCGAGAACCCAGGAGCGGACCATTACAAACCCAACCGCAGTCATTTACCTTGACATGAGAACGGTTGAGAAAAGTCTGATACGCTCGCAAGGTGGCTCAAAGGACGGATGTTCTGAGCTAC
The DNA here is from genome assembly GCA_027563595.1 of Erythroxylum suave. Lineage (NCBI taxonomy): Eukaryota > Viridiplantae > Streptophyta > Magnoliopsida > Malpighiales > Erythroxylaceae > Erythroxylum > Erythroxylum suave. Next base: position 1,222 of record JAOSBN010059757.1, on the reverse strand, counting down.
ACATTGAGACGTGAGATATCCGAGGCACATCGGACAGTCGTGTCCAAAACAGGATCTATCTTGCACCAGATGACAGCGTTGGTCCATAACTGCCAATGGGAACACAACGCAAGAAGGTTCTGATAGAAATCCACGTGTGTCACGAACGCGACAATGTTCGGTCCAATTGACCTGGGCTGACCGCGAGAAGGAATTGCACGATCAGAAACAGAGGAGGGAGAGGTGCGTCGAGAGGATCGGTGTGATAGCTGCCCAACAAGTGATAGTTCTGCATGACTGCTAAGGTTAAGATTTTGTGTCAAGAGAGTCCCGTCGTTCTACCCAGTCTGTGAAAGATACTCAACCCTTCGGCAATCTTTGCCGGCTCATGAATCATGACTCTGACAATACGCGTGGACTCTCTTGGTGTTGAGAGAATATGGAGAGAGAAGTGTACTCTCTAGTGCCTCAGTGGTTGCATCGTGTGGCAAGTGAGACATCTGTACAAAGATGAATCGACGAGCCGAAGTTTCATTCTGCTGGCAGGCAAAGCAACAGTTGCATTTGAGCCAGTGACCCATCTGATCATACTTCGGCTACAACGGGTCTCCATGTAAACAGGGGTGAGCCGAGAAGCTGTCTCCGTGCACCCCAACCGTGCCCGAATAAAACTTTTTGGTATCAGCAGTGGACGCAACCGGACCAAGCGCGCCAATATGCATGCCAGAAGAGGAAACCCGTGATTTTCATCCGATGCACTTGGCCGTCGAATGGGAGAATAGACTGCGTCCATAAGCATCATCATGCCACACATCACTTCAAAGTGTTGGTCCGTGCTATTCGAACTGGTCTGTGCCGTGCATTGACTTCTCATCCGAAGTATTCCTGTTTCATAAAGATCTTATTAAGGTTTCCCTTGCAGAATGTCGTCGACACGGCGCGTAGCGATGAGGGCCTCTGCAGGATGACAATGTGGCTTCCCACTGGCTCGGGAAGCTCATCAACTTGCTTCCTAGTTCCAACGACAAGCTTTCGCGAACAGACCACACTGCATGACCTGACATTGCACCGCGAAGCATTCTTCAAATCGAGATGAGATTCTAAAAGAGTGTGGTCAAAGCAGGGGAAAGTCGTGAAGAAAGAGAGTTTCTGCAGAATTCGGAGATCGACATCGATCGTCTTGGATCTTGGACACTAAACATTGGCTGATCACTTAGGTTCCACGCCATCTCGTCACACTCTG
>JAOSBN010059736.1:0-13924 GCA_027563595.1 Erythroxylum suave | reverse complement strand
ACACACACACACCCACACACCCACTCACCCACCCACACACAAAATCACCATATTTATCTCTTTTACAATAACCCATAAAGAATAGAGGGCAACTTACTTGATTAAGCTTCAAGGTCTTTAACCCACACTCAACCTTAGCTTTCCTTGAATCACACGATCATCAGCATGGTAGGGAGGAATGAGCTAATTTTTAGTAACAAAGAGGAAGAAGACAATAAGAAGCTTAAAGAAACAAAGGAAAGGAGTTGAGACAAACTCAAGATGATGAAGGTGAGAGTGAGTATCGTAGATGATGGAGAAGGAATGAAGAAAATGAAGAAAAAGCATAAGCAACGAAAATGATGAGTGAATGACCATCTTTCACTAAGATATTTTCGTAGAAATGTGGCAAGTGGTATGACACTTGTCAGTTCACTTGCCATATGTCTTATTCCTATGGCTTTACTTAGTCCCATTTCTAATAACTAGTCCATTTAATTCCAATTTCTACTCCAATTATCTCCTAATTTTTTATGACATGTGTCATTAAATCCCAATATCATATATCAATTATTTCTTTTTTCACTCATCACTTATTTCTACTACCATTTATTAATTATTTTGCCATTTGACATTTTTCCTAGTCCCAAATTACTCATAAATATCATAAATTCCCCAAAATTTCACCAAAAATTCTAAATCACTATTTATACTTTCCAAATCAATTTTCAAGACATTTATTCATTAACCATATCATAATCACTTTAATAAAATAATCATTTATACCGAAAATGTCAAATGAGTGCATGAACAATCATTATAATGTATGAAAAATTCAAATTCATATGTGTGTATGCTAACATTATGCTTGAGTATGAAATGCATTTTTCTAATCTCTTATTGCTATTTCTCATTTACAGAAATTTACCCTTAATACGGGAATGGGATGTCACACTATATGTTGCTTAATGGTGGTGCATCAAGAGGATTAAACTAAAGGCACAAATGAGCAACATGTGGAATTGAGAACTTCACTAGTGGAAGTGTCAGAGGTGGAACCACTTATAGTATTTCGGAACAATTACAAGAGTTAATAAAATACTCCATCTAGATTTCACCATCATAGAATATCGCTGAAATAGGGAATTGAGGCTATGAATCTAAGGTCGTATAGGTTCTCTATGTTGTAGAAAAAGCACTGTGGAGGAATTAATGGAAGACATACTACAACCAACGATTATTAGATAGAGTGTGAGTCCCTTCTCAACCTCAGTAATTTTGATAAAGAAGAAGGATGGATCTTGGCAGTCTTAGGTTGATTATAGGTCCCTTAATCAACATACTCTAAATAATAAGTTTCCCATTCAATCAATTACATAGTGCTTAATATTTTTTGAAACTGGATTTAAGAGCAGGATACCACCAAATATGGGTGCATGTAGATGATATCTACAAAAAAACCTTTAGAACTCTTAGAGGGCATTACAAATTTCTTGTAAAATCATTCAAATTTACAAATGCACCAGCCACATTATAAAGTTTAATGAACCAGATATTCAAACTATATTTGAGAAGGTTTGTGCTTCTGTTCTTTGACGATATTATGATGTATAGTAGATCTTATGATTTACATTTGAAGCATTTACAGTTGGTGATGGAGAGTTTCAAGGATCAGTAATTATATGTGACGTTGTCCAAATGTTCTTTTGAAGTTCCTCAAGTAGAATATCTAAGACACATTATTAATGGCAAAGGTGTATCAATAAATCCTTAGAAGGTTAGAGTCATATCAGTTTGACCTAAACCTAAAAATATTCGCCAACTTAGGGGATTTTTTAGATTTTGTGGTTATTACCAAAGGTTTATTAGAGGATATGGGGAAATGAGCAAATCACTTACTAACCTGTTAAAAAAGATTCATTTATATGGACTAAAGAGATGACATTTACATTTGTAGTGATGAAGTATGCGTTGACAATCGCTTTAGTATTGGCTCTTCATGATTTCCTAAAGGAGATTGTGATTAAGGTAGATGCTAGTGGAGAAGGTGTAGGTTTGGTGCTTATGCAAGATAACCATCCTATAAATTTTGTTAATAAATCATTGTCTAACAAATATAAGCACCTTTGTGTTTATGAAAAGGAGTTTATAGCTATAGTTATGGCTGTAAAACAATGGTCGTATTATCTCTTAGGGAGGCATTTTGTCATACAAATTGATCATTATGGCCTAAAATACTTAATGGACGATAGAATCACCACTTCATTTCAATAGAGTTTGTTGCTAAAGCTATTGGGTTTTGATTTTTCCATTAAGTATAAAATGGGAGTTGATAATTCTACCGCAGATTCTCTATGGAGGGTGTCAATTTTAGAACTCTTCATTTTATCTATCTTGTAAGCAAATACTGGATTACTTTCATAAATCAAAGATAGTTGGCAATATGATATCATTATAAAAATAATGATACAATAGATATAGGAAGGAGATTATAAGGGAATAGATTATTTATGGACAGATAATATTTTAAGATGGAATGGACATATAGTGGTAGGAAATTGGACAACCTTCTAACTCAAACTAATTGAGCTATCTCATGCTACTACCCATGGCAGATATTCAAGGTGGTTAGAAATTTATAAGAGGTTAAGCGTGTATTTCTTCTGGCACAAATTATAGAGAGACGTTATAGAATTTGTAATAAAATGCGAGATTTATCAACAGAACAAAAATGAAACTGTGGCTTCTCTTGTTTTACTTCAACCTTTACCTATTCCTCAATAAGTACAGAATGATATTAGCATAGATTTTGTTGATGGTTTGTCATTGTTGGAAGGTCATTTTGTGATTTTTAGTCATTGATCTGATAAGCAACTATGTTCATTTTCTTCCGATACACCATCCTTATACAACATAAAAAGTTGCTAAGATTTTCACGGATCACATTTTAAAACCAATCTTCATAAGTAATTTTTGAGAGTGTTGTTTCATTTGCGAGGCATAAAACTAAAGTTCTTGATAGCTTATCATCCTTAAAGTGAAGGCCAGATAGAAATTCTCAATCGTACCATCGAAACTTATCTTGGTGAATGACTTTTAAATGTCTAATAAATTGGATTCAATGGTTGTCATTAGTTGAATGGTGGTATAATATCACGTTTCAATCGTCGACAAATGTTACTCCTTTCTAAGCAATTTATGGTTTTCAACCTCCTGTATACACTTCATACTTTACAGGTGATTCTTTTATCTTAGTAGTTGATCAAGTTTTAATAGACAAGGAAGCAATGGTGGATATTTCAGGGTTTGATATACGTAGAACAAAAAATTGAATGAAACAAATTATTGACAAAAGACACAGTGAAATAACTTTTGCAGTGGGAGATTACCTGAATCTAAAGCTACAAGCTTATCGTCAACAGAGCATTAGAAAAAGCATTTCACAAATGTTATCAGTTTTGTTCTATTATCCTTTCAAAATTTTTTGAAGAATAGGGTCAGTGGCATGCACAGTTGATCTACCAGCTGATAGCAGAATTCACCTTACTTTTCATATTTTACAACTGAAAAATAGGGTATTTGATTCTAAACTGGTATCACCAATATTACCTTTATCTCTATATTCCATGCTTCGAATACTGGTTACTGTGTTAGATTGACAATTGGTGAATTTCCATAATTGACCAATTGTACAGATATTAATCTAGTTGTCTTCTTCGAAGGACAATGACACTTCTTGGGAATTTCTATACAACATACTATTAGAGTAGTGCTCTAAAGGCAATCACCTTTAGCATTTTTTTACAAACTTTATTTTGATTAATAAAGTGCATTTTTCATTAATTTGATATTCTTTTTATATAAATGAGTTGATGTTGATCTTAAATCGAATTAATGAAGTCCATGATACAAAACATAGCATGAAGGAGATCATGATAATGAGATTCCTATCATGTGCAATTATGTTAGTACCTAAATAATCCCTTATCATAGGAGTAATAATATAGGACATTATTAATCCAGATAGATTAGCACATGCTATACTTCTTGATTTGATCAAGTAGTAGATCTCATAAACTATAAATATAAGATGTTTAGAGTTAACATGTGGATGCTTACTAAAGGTAGTAAGTACATCAGATGACCCACTGTGAGATTATCAAATAGATGATCTATCGAATGTCAATGATTAATCTCATCATAGCAATGATGCAAATATCCTTAGACTTGAGCTACTCAAGGATATCTTGGATACCAATCATGTAGCACCCCCTTACCACAGGGTACAAATCGAGAAGCCCGGAGGTCATTCCGGTACATATTCTACGATAAGGGCGAGCTACGTTCGATCACTACATTCACTTCGTATCGCATCATATATCTTTATTCTCTTATAAAGCTTCATAAAAAAATTCACAATATTTTAAAACCAACTTTTTCCTCATTTCACTTCATAAAACCGAAAGTCTACATTGTATCTTCAAATACTTACTAAATGTACATCATCAAAACCTAATACAAAAGTACTACATGAAAGAGGAAAATATACAAAGTCTATCTACTCTGTCCAAAAATCCTAGCTGACCGACCTTTGAGCCATGACTTCTCTTGCCAAATCACAATCTACACGGCTGGTAGAGCCTCTCAGTAGCTATAGTAGTCTCTCGATCCTGAAAAGACAACGTTACAATTTTGGTGAGTTTTGCAAACTCAATGAGGTAATCATCATTGATGGCTCACTCAATTTATGCAACACATCATTTCACATAACACATATTTTACAAAATCGTACTTACATTAGTATCACATTTTCACTTAAACATAGGTAATTTTTCACATTTTAATCAATCAAACATCTTAATAAAAAGCATATGGAATGCATATGTGACTCTTTTCTATTTATTACCTTGTTACGACCCAGTGCCTAAATTGTCCCGTATCCATTGTGGATATCAGGCTCATTTATATTGTACCTTATCTGTTGGGGATACATGACTCATTTTACATAGTGAAGCTTTGGCTCTTAATCACATTCAGAGCCTTGAGCTCATTTTCAGTAGCTACTCAGGTCACAACTCTCTTTATCTGATCATGCATTCATGTATGTAATGCATCTCATAATCACTTAATCAATTCAAGAAACAATTAGTTCTTCTCATTCACATATAATTAGCACTGCAATATCCATTCCACATTTCACAGTTATTGGACCTTCTGTCCAGAACCAACAATCAAGTCGCATTCATTCAACCATTTCAAACAAAAATTAAGCAAACAAGTAATTGAGACCGTCTAGGATACTCACAAGTTGCTCCCGAAGCTAATGCTTAGAAGTTCTGACAATGTCTAGAGGTTGACGTTCCAGTTGCTCCTCTATATCAAACAACATACACATATATCACAATTTGCAAAATTATGAGCGTTTAATAATGCATATGTATGAAATGAATTATATACAATGCATGTTCACGACAATCCCAAGCATCTTCCCATCAATTTCATCATAAAATCATTCTCATATCAAAACTAATCTAAGTATAATTTCTACTTAGAATTATGCCTCACTAACAACATTAAATTCACAATTCATTTCTCATTGAATCATTTCAGATTTTTCCAAAACACACTTTAGGGTCTACTGTTCATGTTCAATCAGAAGGTGAAAATGATATAATTTGATCATACTCTCTTCTAGAAAAGTGTTCCTATATGTCTTATGTTTCTATTGACACCAAATCACTCAATTAGGTTTAGTAATTTGGAATATGCCTCAAACATTTTCGGGCTGTTCGTATTCAAAAACAGTGTACTGTGCATAGCTTCCTTCCAAAAATTAACAATCTTAGAATCTGATTCAGAATTTGATTTCTTCAAATAATTTGTAGCCCTATGTCTCTAGTTTATTCCAAATCAAAGACCATCTCATTTGGAGGTCAGAAGAAAAAGATATTGCCAAAAAAAAAAATCGGATGTTCAACACCTTGAAAACTTCAAAGTCGCTATCATGCAATTCTTCTTCTTCTTTACCAAAATCTATACTTCAAACTTCCATAACTTTTGATCCAGAACTTCAAAAATTCAAAATTTATATCAATGGAAAGTTAAAGAAATATCTACAAATTTCATGAATACCATTTTTCAAAATCTATCGAGATCAGTGCAGTAAATTCATGGAAGTTTCAGATCAAAATTTTAACTCTCTTACTATTCATTCCCAGAAATTCTTAGAGTTCATGTCAATTTTTAAGACTCTTAACGAAAGAATTAAAATTTAGTGTCTTCATGAAAAATATACCATATATCTCTAGTTTAATTAAAATCAAGAATCATCTCAATTGAACAACTCTAGAAGAAATTATGGCTAAGACACAAAAGCATATCAGTGGAAATTTTTTTGCTAACATTTTCCAGATTTTCAAACTTTCAACATTTATATCTAATATCTAGATTATCTCTTCCATTTCATTTCCTCATCATTCTCTACCCAATTCAACTCAATAAATCACTTACAAACAAATCATGATCTGTAATTAATCATTAACCAAAAAAGTAGAGTATATATATTTACCCATTCATAAGCAATTTTCTACACTCATCCAAACACCACTTTGATAATCATTCATCCTCAAAACATCTCTATACCATTACCTGAATTATTATCCATCCTACATATCCAAAAACAAAACATGTACATAGATTTTTCATCACCCATGACACATACATAAACCTTGCAAAACCAAGTTATCAATTTTTAATTTACTCATCAATCTAACTTAAATTAACCATATCCATGACATTTAAAGCATAACTTACTAGGTTTAGCTCCAAACTCTTCCAAATCTCACTCAACCCTAGCTCCTAAGCATCCCACGTTCATCAGATTTAAAGGTAGACTAGGTTGGATATTTTAGTAGCAAGAAGAAGGTAGCAAGCTATTTAAGTGACTAGTATGATATTATGGCCCAAAATCAACTTGAGGGAGGTTAGTAGGAGTTTTGTAGGTGGAGAGAAAAAAATGGAGAAGATGAAGAACGAAGAGAGCAAGAACAAATGAAAAAGAGAACAATGTAAAGTGTAGTCTTTTAACAAAACAATCGTGGGTTATAAGTGACATGTGGCAAGTGACACAAAAAGAGAACAATGTAAAGTGTAGTCTTTTAACAAAACAATCGTGGGTTATAAGTGATGTGGCAAGTGACACATGTCACTTTCCTCATGTCACTTTCTTATGGCTCCATTTGTCTGTCCTTAGATAACTAGTCTATTTGACTTCAATTTCTAATCCAATTTTCTCCCAAATTTTACTGACATAAGTCATTAAGTCCCAAAATCCTATATAAAAATTTCCACTGTCATTTGACTTTTATTTCTACTGCCATTTGTCAATTGTCTTGCCACTTGATATTTTCCTAGTCCAAAAATTTCCAAAATTTCTGAAATTTTGGAAAAATTCTCCAAAAATTCTAAATTACTAGATACACTCTTCAAATCAATTTTCAACAAATAAAAGCCATAATTGTCAACAAAATCACATTCATAATTCAATTATAAATTAATTATACCTGGAATGTCTATGAATGCATGTACAATTATTTTCTTCTGGAAAAATTCAATATTCAAGAGTATGAGCATGAAATGCATTTCTAATTTCTTACAAATCTCTCTTATTTGCTAATCCAGGCTCAACATGGGTAACGGATGTTACAAATCATGTGCTTTGACATCATTCCTTGTTACCTTAAGACGAGGTCGCTCTTAGGATGGTGATTGGGTACAGCTATTGGTATTCGAAGGTAATTGGGTAGCCAATAAAGGATTCACTACTCCTGATAGAAGGAGATGATACCCATGACCTCTTGTTGGGGTCATTACTCAGGAATCTCTGGCCAGAGTAGTTATGTGTCATGAAGCGAGTCTTCAATGACACATAGAGTAATGAGATCCCAGGATAAGAACTAACATCACTTGGATTAGATGTGACGTAGTCAGTCTAGTGGGAGTTGACACACAGTCCATACTCCGAACCAAGTGGGGTATGGTATGGTGAAAGGACAAATTGCACAGTTATTATATATTTAAAGGTTCATAAGTTAGATAACTAACTATTGAAGAGTTTAATTGTTAATCCACTTATATTCTGGTAAAATGGCATCATGAAATCCTTCATGATTTGATTGAATTAAAAGTTAATTCATTTACCTAAAATAACCGGGAACCTAAATGTCACACGTATAAAAAATTAGATGAAAAACAAGTGTGTATGGTCTAATTTAAGCAGGCCATGATCGTGCATCATAAGGCCATGATTGTGGTCGAAGGCAAGCTCAATTTTTTAAAGTGCCATGATCGTGGCTTAATAGCCACGATCGTGATAGAGGACACGAAATGGTATATAAGTGCATTCTTCACTGATGTACACGAGTTTCCTTCATTTCTTACACACTCAATTGATAGAGAAAGGGTTTTAGAAGAGTTCTAGAGAGAGTGAGAGGTTTCTTGAGTCTTGTTCTTGCAATTCATACAATTGTTGTATGAATCAAAGTGCATGCAATAAGATCATTGACCTATTTCCATGATCTTAAACATCTACTTGAATTCATCAAGTTTGGTATTCTAAAAACCCTTAAACATTGTTTCTTCTTCCATCTTTGCGTGTTCTTGGAGATTAAGGAAAGGTTTGGTGTTTGCAATAACCCAAACAAGGAGAAGAAACAAGAAGGAGGAGATAAAAATGGTAAAAAGTTTTGTTATTTCATGTTCTTTACATATCATTGCATGCATGTATGATCTTAGTGTTTTGGGGTTTTCATGGTGTCGGAATCTCGATTCCGACACTTCCACTGCATCTGCATGCATGTGATGCATGCAACTATAGCTAACCCAACATATGCGATAATGCTTTCCAAATGTGAAAAAATATATACCTATATTAAGTTTGTCTCTTTGACGAATAGCAATTAACATCCCAAAATCACAAGAAACGTCCTTATAAATCTTCATTTGTGAGCTTAGGAGATATTGCGTTTCTCATAGGTAACAACTATTGTAATAGTTAATGACATTCCCCTACAAACTTTAGCTTTCTTTGTAAAACTTATTCTGAGATAGACATTAAGATTTAAAAATGCCCTAGCTGTAAACAACAAAAAGTAAAGCTTTCTTTCCTATCTCTTATTGATGATTGCAAGATAAGCTGTGTATAAAGAAGGCCTATTTCTTATATTGGCCTTGATTGCTTCTTTTTCCCTCTCAATGATATCATAAATATAAACTATTATTGCCTTCTCATCACTATCAGTCAGACGAAGAACCAGCATCAAAGCCTCACAAACTTGAATGAAAAATTGACATTGAGACCAAAATTCATTATCTTCAATTATAATTCTAGAAACTTACACTCTAACATTAGACCTAGCATGCTGAGATATAACTCAATTATCACTTATAAACATTTGTTTCAGTTCTTTCTTCATTATAATAAAACACTTAATTGATAAGAAATTAGCTACAAATCTTGTAATATCAGGACAACATAAATTCCTACCATTAGTGAAATCCTTTCTCATTAAATTCAAGTCTAATGTTTGATTGTAGATGACATTGATCACCCTTTTTGCTTTCTACACAGTCTCATTAATAATAAGAAAATACCTAGCATCTCGAATGAAACAAATTACTGACAAAAGAAGCACTGAAATAACTTTTGCAGCGGGAGATTATGTGTATCTGCAGCCACAGTCTTATCGTCAATAGAGTTAAAAAATGCATTTCATAAATGTTATCAGCTTTGTTTTGTTGTCCTTTCAAAATTCTTTGAAGAATAGGTTTAGTGGCATACAAAGTTGATCTACTAGCTGACAATATAATTCACCTTAAAAGTAGGGTCAGTGGCATACATAATTGATCTACCAACTGAATTCACCTGACTTTTCATGTTTCGCAATTAAAACGTGGGGTATTTGATTATGAAGTGGCATCATCAATATTACCTCCATCTTTTTATTCCATGCTTTGTGTACCTATTGCTGTGTTGGATCAACGATTAGTGAATTGCCATAACCGACCAACTATGCATATATTAGTCCAATGGTCTTCTTCAAAGGACAATGACACTTGTTGGGAATTTTTATATGATATACAACAATGCTTTCCAGAGTTGAACCTTATAGACAAGGCTCTTGAGGATAAGGTAATTGATAGTAGAGGAAGCTAGAGGAAGACAAAGATAGATATGATGTAGCTTTGTAAATAAAATACAAAGCAAAACGTAGTTGTGTAGGAGTGGAAGCTGTGACAAACGATGTAGATAGATATGACGTAGTGTTATAAATAACACATAAGTGAACGTGGTCTGGTTAAATGAACACTTGTCTCATTGTAAATGGTTGATTTTCGATGATTTTTTTAGTCATTATGATAGTCATTGGAGGAGGAGCAGGGAAGAACAAATAACAGTAACCAAATTTCTCTCTATAAAACCTTCTCTCTTATCTACTTCTTTTACTTCTTCTAGATTCCTTCTCTAGGATGGAGATCCATTACCAATATTCTTATTCTAGTTTCCTCCTTGTGACTTTCACTTCCCTTTGTTTCTTGACTTTTCATTTGTTTGCTAAAAATGGGTTTTTATTTGCTTTTATTTATTGAGAATGGTTTCCATTTATATTTCTCGAGTTTCTATTTGTTCAGTGAGAAAACTTAGGAGAAATGTAAATAAAAAGATTTTATGTTTAGGGTTTTTGAAGGGTTATGGTGATGATGATAAATAATACAATGAGTTGATTTGGGTTAACATTTTTAAATATAACTCCCTGATTGAACTTTAGGAGAAGCTTGATTGGGTTTAAGCTTTTCTTTAAACCTGATTAAGTTCGAGTTTTAACTATATAAACTAAATCCGATTGAGTTTTGTATTAGACTAAATTAAAATAAATTTTTTTGGCCGAACTTAAACAACCTAACCTAATGTCATAAAGCAATTATGAATAGATCATTCATTTTTACGTTGTTTTGTTATATAATTGATATAATAAACATGCCATGTTTTGTTAGATAATTGATATAATAAACATGCCATATATTGATTCATATAAAGTTAAAAAATGCATTTTTATATTTTATAAGAAAATCAATTTTGAATGAACAATATTACTTAAATTATATATGTGTATGGACCTTGTCACAATGATGAAGTTAAAATGGCTTTTCATGCTATTATAATTATAAGATATGTAAATAATGAAGGTTAATTATTGAATTATTAAAAACTCTAATGAAAAGAGGACGACGAAAAGTGATGAAGCAATCAAGTCTAGTAATATAAGGATAATTTTTATTCAACAATTACTTTTTTAGAAGATAAATGTTTTTGTATAAAATATTAATTATTTTGAATCATTTTTATTAGATTTATAAAGTTGGTATTAAAATTATAAAGTAATTTCTTATCCAAATCACTTCTTGTATTTGGATACCACAATTCTATTATATTTTGGCTATGATTTTTCTTCAAACTGAAGGGTAGATAACTACTAATTTGAAATTGATGCATGCATTTATAAAAGACTACAACTATAAATGAGTTTTTAAACTGCAAATTAAAATTGAGTTGGACTAAATTAGAGCATCTAATTTTTTTTTAAATAGGGATGGCAATGGGCTAGCCCATGCCAATTTTTTAAAAATAATTTTTTAATTAAAATATAGAACAACGTAGTCTTTTTAAATGGGTCTAGGCTTAAGCTGTCCTGATCCAGACCTACGCAAGGCCTAACACTTCTAAGTAAAACGATGTTGTTTTGCTTAAAATAATTAGATCTCGTGATAGTTTGGATCTAGGTTTGGCCCATTAGCTGGCTATTGAAAACAACTAAATTTAGGCCCATAGGCCAAAATTTTCCATCCCTATATATAAACACATGTTAAGAACAGATGCAAACTTGATTTTAGAGAATATTTCTGTCATTTTCTATTTCTTACCAAATGAAATCAAATTGATAATATTGAAATTCATAAAGCAAGATTGTTAAGAGATAGAGATCTGAGCAAAGATATGAGTTTTGCACCACACCGATTGGTACCAGTCAAAAAATAGTACGAAATCAGTGTTTTCAGTATTAGTCAATATTGGATTTTTCATGTGGTACTGATCAATACTAGATTTTTTATCTAGTATTGTCTGACATTTGAAATACCAACCAAATACCAATTAGTACCAACAAACATTTAAAACACTGGTCAAATACCAATTGGTACCGTAAATTTCTAAATCTTTGGGGACTAAATTGCAATAAAAAAATTCAAAACAAAACAACTCGCAAATCATTTTCATCTCTCTCTCCTCCCTACTTATTTTCAATGTCTCCCTCCTTTCACCATCGTCGGCCACCCACTGCCACCACGTCATTGTCTCCATCCACTGCCATCATACCACTCCATGCTCTACCTTGAAACTTGCCAATGAAAGAGATGAAGGTCCAGCTCCATGAGCGATATTAAAGAAGGCTAAGAGATCTTAGGCCCTGTTTAGCAATCAGTGGATTACATTAGCTGTTAGCTGATTCTATCATCAAATTAATATAGTTGATTTGACCAATGGATAACATTAGTAGTTTATTTAAAGATGTTTGATAAAATTAACTGTTTAGTATTAGTTGTTTATTTGTAAAATGACTTATGAGGGTATGACTTAAAAATTTTTATGCAGACATAAGTATTAGATTTTTATATCTTACTATTTCTTTAAATATTCTCATAAGAATTTTGAAAGAGCAAAAGCAGTCAGCACCATCATTTTCTACCCCTCTCAATACAACTTCTCAATGATAAATGAGTTAGATTAAAAGCTTCTCAAGATTCTCTTGGATTGGCAAGGGTTAATTGAAGAACTTGAGAGATCACTAAAATGCTACTAAAAATAAGCTTGAGAATGAGTTTGATCAGATCACACTAAGAGTTTTGCCTCAAATATAGCACCGACGAGCTTAATATGAAATTGGGTCTGTCAATTTTTATATTTCTATCTCTTTAAGTAATTTGTAATAACTTTTGAATATAATAGTCTTTTAGTTCCTTAATTTCTTAGCTGTTGGAAGACAACGCTCATCATAGTAACATTTTCAAAATCCACAAATTGTAGGGATGTCAATGGGCAGGGCTAGGTAAAATGACATCGTTTCTATCATTTCGATCGAGTCATAGGTCGAGCCGAACAATTTTGGCCCATAGCCCTCCCATGGTTTTATCAACTTGGCCAAAATTGGGCTGAGCCAAGAGAGCTTAGCCAAAATTGACATCCTTAGTGGATTGAGTTCAATCCGCCAACCTAATTAGCTGATTATCAAATCTATTTATCAGCAGTTTGACATGGTTATGTTAGAAATATACATAGACTGATATAATCACAACATTAATTCCATATGCATTGTTAGATCGCGTATGGCCCGAGTATTCACAATACTCTGCGGAAGAGACCATAACACAACATGATGTATAATCGAAAAACATATAGGATGCGCAAAAATACCTTTTTTGACACGGATTGATGGTTGTTTTTCGGATTCGTAGACACTGCTACACGCGAATGTCCTCTACTGGTATCCACACGAGCATGCACGATCTGGGCTGCGGCTATCGTGTGCTAGCACGTTCTGAAAGAATGCCGCACGTTCTATTCTCTCGGAAGGTGGCTAGGGTTTTGTGAAATAATGGTGTCACATATTATGAGACCTAAGTTTCTCTATTTATAGGGAAAACCTAATCCCATTAAAGCCCAATAAGTTTCGGCCCATTATCCATATATATTTATTCAATGCTTAAAAAATTAGGCCCAAGAGAATAAGCCCAAATCACATCACTCTTTGTGTGTAACCCTGTAGGCTCATTTGATGTTGGCAATGGGCTTGATCACACTTCAAGGCCCATAAGTCATAAGTGGCCTCTAGCA
>JAOSBN010059696.1:0-13926 GCA_027563595.1 Erythroxylum suave | reverse complement strand
TACAGTATCAAATGGAGGAGTACCTTGGCTAGGCTTATCTTTATATTGTTTTCAATCTTTATTTTTAATTTCCTTCTATGTGATTACTGCGTGATTTCGTGTTCTAAAATTAATCATTCCCCCAAATCAATTCGTTTTATTTTATTTTCATTTTTTATTTTTATTGATTTCACACAAATAAACAATTGCTACATTGATCTCTGTGGTTCGACCCTATTCACCACTTTACTCTTGTAAGTGTTCTAGAATAGAAATTTATTTTTGTTGGTTTGACATGCCATCAGCCAACGATCTTCTTGAAAAAAACCACTAGTAGAATATTCAGAGATCTGTTGTTAGTTGAGTCTTGTAACCACCTCTAACTAACTACTGTTGTTGTAGATTATATCATCTTGATTTGATTTATATGCATCGTCTTGTATCATAGTATCATCTTATGACTTTGTATTGTCTTATGTCTGCACATCATCTTTTGACTTCGTATCATCTTATGTCTACGCACCTTCTTATGACTTCACATCGTCTTATGTCTGCGCATCGTCTTCTGACTTGACATCGTCTTACGACTATGCATCATCTGATGACTATTCATTGTCTTATGACTTCGCATTGTCTTACGGTTGTGCATCGTCTTATGTCTTTGCATTATCTTACAACTGTGCATCGTCTTATATCTGCGTATTGTCTTATGTCATTGTGACTGTGTATTGTCTTGTCTTTGTATCTGTGCACTTAATGAACTCATTAAAACAGTTCACACACTTCTATTATTATTATTATTTGACTTTCATCAAAATCAATAAAAGAAGTGAAGTCTTCCTGACTCAACAATCTCTCCCCTTTTTGATGATAATAAATAATAATAATATTAGAAGATAAAAGAAATATTAAAGCATATAACAATATTATTCAGACTAATAATATTCAGACAAATGATATATTTATTCAGATGATTAATGCAAGATATACAGAGATTAGTGGATTTATTTGACGATTTACCCTATAGTTTTTCACTCTACACTGGAGGATTTTCTTTGTAAATCTTGATTTTTGTTTCATCATTTAAAGTTTCTTACTCTCATATTGTTTTGCTACTGTGACTTGAAGAGTTCTTTCTTATTGCTGATATTTGATTGATCTTTTAAAGAGTGATGTTGTTTGTCTACCAACAAGTGGTATCAGATTCGTCGTAATAGAAGGTGGAAACAACTCTATGGTTATGTTAACATCATCAAATTACTTAATATGAAGCCCATAGTGGACATCCTTCTATATTGCAAGGATCTCTTTAATCCTATTGACATGGACAAAGGTGCGAAGGATGATGTTCCTTCAAAACCTAAAAAGATGTCAAATAAAGAATGGAAAAAGATGACACAAAAAACTCTAGACGGTATAAGAAAATGGATTGATATCAGAATATTCAACCACGTGTCTTGACAAATGAATTCTTTTGAGCTATAAAAGAAGCTAAAAGGTCTGTATGAAAAGGAAACAACTCATAACAAGGCCTCTCTGATTAAGAGGCTTATGTATTTGAAGTCCAAACCTGGAAAATTAGTGTCAGAGTATCTAAGTGATTACCAGGACATAATCAACAAGTTTACTACAATAAAGATCATTCTTAATGATGAGCTCCAACCTTTGTTCCTGTTGAGTTTGTCATCAGATAGCTAGGAAACATTAGTGATGACGATTAACAACTCAGCTCCTAAAGGTATACTATGTTTTGATGTTTAATAGAAAAATTATAAAAGGCTAGAGTCAACAACGTGCAAGCTTTTGTGGCATAAAGCAGGGGAATGAACAAGAATAGGGTCCTAAAGGCCTTAAAAAGTCTAAAAATTGTTCAAAGTCCAGAGGTGACAAAGACTTAAAGACATGTCACAATTGTGATAAGGCATGACATATTACGAGGTTTTGTTATGAGTGAAAGAGGGATTAAAAAATTAATATCATCAGGATGTTGGTGATGGTAACAATACAATTGTAACTGCTTCAAACATAGATGATGAGGTGTTCCTAGTTTGTGCAACTGGTGAATGCTTCCATGTTAACAATTTTTGTTTTGAATGGTTGATTGATATAGGAACAACTTATCATTTTGTTCCAAAGATGGAGTACTTCTCATGTTATAAGAGCAAAGATTTTGGAGTGTAAAGATGAGAAACTAAAGTTCTACCAAGATAGTAGTTATTGGTGATATCTGAGTTCATAAAAATGTCAGATGCTTATTGACCTTAAGAGATGTATGAGTCATCCTCAATCTAAGGCTAAATCTATTATCAACCATTGTGTTGGATCGAGAAGGACTTCAACAAATTTTTAAGGATAGGAAGTGGAAAATATCTAAAGGTGATATGATTGTTGCTCGAGGAGAGTTATATTACTCACTATACAGGACACACTTAAATATATGTGGTGTTGGAGAAGTATACACAGCTAAAAAGGAATCTTCATTAAATCTGTAGCTTCGATGATTGGGATACATAAGTGAGAAGCGATTTAATTTTTTAGTTAAATATCCCTTATCCTAGTTAAGAACTCATAACCATTTAATCCTTGCAATCATTGTTTGGCTAGAAAGCAACAGAAAATCTCTTTCAAAAGAAGATTTGTAAGGAATTCGAAGTTATTGGAGTTAGTTCATTCAGATTCTGTGGTCCTATTAAGGAGGAGTCAATAGGAGGTAATAGATATTTTGTTACATTCATTGATGATGCTTCGAGGAAGACTTGGGTGTACTTTTTGAACTCTATAAGTCAAGTGTTTAAAACTTTCCAAAAGTTTCTTGTTGTGATAGAAAGGAAAGTAGAGAGGAAGTTGAATTGCCTACGAGCAAACAATGAAGGGGAGTATACTTCCAAGGCAGTTGAAGAATATTACACATGGAATTAGCCATGATAAAATTGAACCAAGGACTCCACAACACAATAAAGTTGTTGAGAGGGAGAATATAATCGTTGTGGAGAATTTTTGTTTCATGCTTGGGATGTCTATATTACCAATGAAATTTTAGGGAGAATTAGCTCGAACTACAGTCTATTTGATTAATCAAGCTCCCTCAATTCCATTGGATTTTGAGATTCCTAAGACAGTGTGGATTGGCAAGGATCCTATATATTATCATTAAAGAGTTTTTAATTGCAAGGTATTCATAAACGTACCCAACGATTAGAGAAAGAAGCTTAACTTAAAGTTAATACCTTGTATCTTTGTTGGATATGATGGTGATCAATTCAGCTTCAAACTTTATGACCTAGAGAAGCAAAAGGTGGTCTGCAGTAGAGATGTGGTATTCTAGGATCACGAGAGAGTTGTTGATTTTCTAAATAAAGGTATATAAATTAGCACACTACAACTCATCAAATGGCATAATTGTCTCTTCAGTAATTTCTTTGAGTATTGAGTAGTCTACAGGTGAAGAAGATGAAGTGTCTGACCAAACACACATTGGCGATGATCAGATACAATATTATAATGATAAGCTACATGAACCATATCCAGACATTACCGGAGATGAACCTATTGAGGATAATAAGCAAGGGATGTAGTTGGATCCCATAATTAATGAAACATAACTTTGAAGGTCGACAAAGGAGAAAAGATCTTCTATAACGTATTCAAGTTCTAAATACCTGTTACTTATTAATGAGGGGGAGCCTAAGAATGTGAAAGAGGTTGTATCTTATGAAGACAAAGATTTCTGGCTTATAACTATAAAGGAAGAGATATATTCTTGGAAGAAGAATAATACTTTTAAACTTGTAAAGCTTCCATAAGGTAAAAAGGCTTTGAGGAATAAATGGGTGTTCAAGATAAATAGATTTGGAAACAAGATGGTATAGCAGAAGGTAAAGCTAGTAGTGAAAGCATTCAGTCAAAAGAAGGGTACTTACTTTGAAAAAAAAAGTTCACCTGTAGTCAAGATAACCTTAATTTGTATAGTTTTGGGTTGCTTGTTTATATCTTAAACTAAAACAACTGGATGTTAAAACAACCTTCTTGTATGGAGGCTTAGAAGAAGAGATATACATAGAGTAGCCAGAACGTTTTAAAGCTAAAGGCAAGGAAAATTTGATATGCATGTTGAAGAAAAGTCTTTATAACTTAAAACAAGCTCCAAGAAAGTGGTATCAAAAGTTTGATTCATCTATGACAGATCATGGTTTCAATCAAACTTATGGCGGTACTTTCATGTATTTCAAGTTTTCCGGTAAGAACTTCATCATTTTTCTTCTTTATATTGATGATATGTTGATTATGAGTCAAAGACATTGAAAAAATCCAAAATTTAAAGGAGAAATTGTAAAAATATTTTCATATGAAAGATTTGGGCCTTGTAAATAAGATTTTAGGCCTAGAGATAACTTTAGACATGAAGGAAGAGTTATTGTGGTTTTCCCAAGAGAGATATACTAAAATAGCACTAGAAAGGTTCAATATGTAGCACAATAAGTTAGTTAGCATGCCACTGGCATCTTACTTCAAGTTGTGTAAGTGTTCATATCCCTCAATATAAAAGGAGAAATGTGGTATGTTATTTATTCCATACTCAAATGCAATAGGTATCTGATGTATACAATGAGGTGCACAAGGCCAAATATTGCTCAAATTATTAGCATGGTGTGCAAATTCTTGTTAAATCCGGGGAAGGATAAATGAAAAGCAGTAAAATGGATTCTTGAATAATTGAAAGGCATATCGATTTGGAGTTTATGCTTTGGTGACGGTGAGCCAATTCTAGAAGGTTTTACAAATGTAGATATAGTCGAAGATGAAAGGAAATTCACTTTAGGTTTTCTAATTAAGTTTACAAGGGGAGCCATCTTATGGCAATCTAAGCTATAAATTTTTGTGGCTTTATCTGTGACTAAAGTAGAATATGTAGCTACAGTGGAAGCTTGTAAGGAGATACTCTAATTAAAAAGGTTCCTTCAAGAGTTAGATGTGAAGCAAGAAGACTATGTAGGCATTTTCTAATAGTCAAAGTGCTATTGACTTGAGAAAAAATACTATATATCATTCCCATACAAAACACATAGATGTTAGATAATTGAGGGCCATGATAGAAGAGAAAAATTAATGTTAAAAAGGTTCATATTAATTTAAGTGGTGTTGATATGTTGAGCAAAGTGGTTCTTAGAAACAAGCAAGAGCTTTATAGTAAATTTGTTAGGTTGTATCTCAAGTAAACGATGGGGAATAATGTGTCTTCCTTATGTTTGGGTTGGAGGGCGAGATTATTTAGTTTCTAACTCCCTTTTGAGATTTTTGTTGATTGTAGCCAGCTTTATGGTTTGTAACAATGACGACTAAGTAAAAATAAGATGGAAGAATCTCTTTTGGGGAGGTATATGGCCGCAGAGAATGCTACACGTCCATATTTTGAGTTACACATTCGTGTAGATAAACCGTATAAGTTCTTTGTAAACATATGAAAAAAGTGTTAAGAGGTGAAGACACTCATGGTTTTGTACATATTCGTGTACGTGTCTGTGTGAAGTTACACAATCATGTATGGAGACTATGGAACTCTCTATAACCATGTATGTTTACGACTAATGCGGTGCTGGAAGATACACAGTTACTTATACAATCATGTATATGACCATGTCAGTTGGAGAAAGATTTATTTCATGATATAAAAGAGAAAAAGATGTAGGATTTTGTAAGGAGTGCAACCACAATGTCCAAAAGTGAGGAAAAGCAGAGAGAGAGCAAAGAGTGATGTATTCTCATCCGTGTTTGATTGTTTAGATGACTGCTTTGGGTGATTGTTAATTGTAACATCAACTTTGGTTTCAATCCTGAAACTTTGGGTGACAACTTGTTATTAAAGGGTAAGATCAACTTTTTCTAAAAGTCCTTATTGAATTTGGTGTATTTATTTTTTAGTTTGTCCTGTGATTTTTCCCTATAAAAGAGGGTTTTCTATATAAATCTTAATATTTGTTTTATCGTTTAAATGTGAAAGAATAAATCACATATGTACGTACTGTATGTAATTTTCAAATGACTCATAGCGTGAGACTATGAAGTATATTAAGAACATCTTAATAAACTAAATTTAAAAGATTAAAATACTGTTATCAGGTTTTATAAATATAGTTATCAATAAACTGTAATTAAAGTATTTCATTAAAAAAACAATTTCTATCTTTTGTCATTTATATAATAATTTTAAAATTTGTAAATATTTCACCAATATTTGTAAACATGTCATTCACGCTAATTTATTTAATTAATCAAAGATTTATAGGTATTTCACCTAATCTAAAGATAAAAAGGAGAATGAAACTACAATTTTTTGTTTTAGTAACTTAACTCCATTGGTTCAGGTTTGTCAAACAGATTATTGGTGATTAAATATACTTTAATCATGTCTAAATAATTATAGTCATTAATACCTACCATATTTTGATTCTTAAATATTAAACTTTTAGTTGTTGCTTAATAGTTTACATCTGAAAGAAGACATTTAGAGAATAAAGCTAAACCCACCCTTAGTATTTTTCAAACTTCCACTATAAGAATGGAATTAATATTTATGATAAAACCAAGAACATAAATTGAAGAAACATAATGTTTTTTTTATTCTGCAAGATTTTCTTGAAAATAATTTTTGTAATAGTGATTTGTAGAAAGCCTACAAACTATGATTCTTGAAAAATTATGTAAAATAAAATTAGTAATTAGAGTTGGAATCACAACCAATGGCTGAAAGGTACCGTACTGGCCGAAAAATGGAACGATATAAGTGATTATAGTATTGGTCATGGGTACTGGCTGACACAGAAGTTTTTGCACAGTACCGGCCGATTTTAAAAAATTTAGGGACTAATTAGCAAAAATCACAATCAATTTATACTGATTCGAATTATAACGAAACCTGTGTCTAGTCCCCAAGTATTTACCTTGAGTATTTCACTAAAATCCAACTAGTACTTTTTCACAAGCCTGTCTAAGCTCATAAGTACATATTTTTCAAGGTTTTTTAACATTCCACACTTTCACTACTTAACAAAACTCTACAAGCTCTCAACAAGAAATATATGGAGGATTTAACAGTCACTCTTAACAGAGTGATTTTACTTTCCAAGGCATAAAAAATTTGATAAGACGTTTAAGAATATTGATGCTGCTAGGATATTTTACAAGTCTCGTGTCTTTCACAAATGTAGTGCTCTTCCTTAAGTAGAAATTTTCCTCAACTAGTTGTTGCTGAATCTACGATATCTTTCCTGCTGAAATCTAAGATATTTAAGAATAACATTCTATCAAAGCTTTCGGAGCTGATTATTCAAATTTGTAAAAACTTCCGGATGTTATGAAACCATTTCTGAATTGGCAAGTTCATAAAGAAGATTCCTGCAAGAAAGGAAACAATTATCCTATAATTTTATTTTCTTTTAATAATTATACCGTTTTCATATATAAGGAAATAAGTCCAGTTTAAATTTTGAAATATTATAAATTTATCATCGAAATCGTTAAACATGGGCCCTTGAGCTAATAGTCGCCCCCTTTTTGATGATGACAAATAACAATAGCTATATTTTCAAAATTCAAATAATAATAAAGGATTTTGAAAGATACGTATAAACTTTATATGTTCTTACTCATAGTATAAAAGGAAGGAGCCTTACTTATGAAGGAAGGATTCTATTAAACTTCACAAATTCAATAACATTTTAGCAACAGTTAGCAGAAAATGTCATCAACAACAAATATATCATCGCAATTGAAAATATATCATAGATGCAAAGAAAGATGAATGCAATTTATATCATTAACTATTCTACCCCTTTGTCATTATCAAAAATATAAGGAGTAAGGAACTTAAACATTCATAAGGCTATCACAAGTACGAATAAGCCAGGTAGAAAAATAGCAATTGAGTTATTGAAGAGATTGAAAGTTTTTTCTGACCAAAATCTGAATGTCAAGAAGCTGATTTTACATGTTATCTATTTGTTTTCACATTTGTTCTTGAATTGCTTGAATGTCCTGTAGTTTTTGTTAGAGATTTGTACTATATTCATCCTGAGGAGGGACAGGAGTTTGTTGGTTTAGAGCAGGATCTAAGTTTTCAGCTACTTTTTCAGATCTTTTTTTTCCTAGACATTATTTTGCAATTTTTATCAAAATTGGTAGCGAATGGAAGGGTGAAACTTAGTTGGTACATACCAATTGAGATTTCCAAAAGGAACTCCATAATAGGTGAAAACATTGGTGAACAACATCCCTTAAGGTAAGCAACCCATTTTATTTTTATGATTCCCCTTATCCACCATGAACCTAAAGATCATTGTTGGAAGATTCATTATGTTTCCTTTTAACAAAGTATAACTACATAAGTGTCTAGCAGGCTGCACCTTTCAACTAAGTTACTCCTAGGAAAAATTGAAAAAGTTGATAACGATGCAAAGCATCATAGTAGTAAGTCTAATTGCCTACTCCAGGGTCTCTTGAAAGGACCCATCATAGAGTTCCTCTTCTGGAATCCTAGTGGAGCCCTCCCAATGACCCTATAGTAGCCTTTCAATCGATATCTAACTCAACTAAGGGGTTCTCGCAAAGCCAAGTCGTTCATGTATTAAAAACCATTTACACTTATTTTTAACAAGCATGAAAAATAGTAGGAACTTTTTTTTAAAATGTTTTATTAAAAATTTCAACAGCATAATGACTACTTTTCTAAGATTCATAAATTTCAAAAACCTGCATATCACATTTTAAAACACTTCTATTCCGAAATTTGAAAAACCCATATAACACATTTTAAAACATTTCTATATTTGCACCAATTTCTTAATTACAAATTTTGGACTTTAACTCTACTCACAAGCAACCCAAACAAATACTTCTCAATAATCGCTATAATAAACTTTTAAAAGCTAAAAAATATTCATGCATTTCATTTAAAAGCTTTTATAAACACCCACTCTTTACACAAATGTACATAACAAAATGACACAAGCACAGCAGCACCCGACAATACAACTAATCTTGAGGCAGAGTCCCAATTATTGTAGCACCTCTACACATACCTAGGGTGGGTTCTTTAAAAACATAAAGATAGGGGTGAGCTAAACGAGCTCATTGATTGTAATTAGTTTACTAAAAGTTAACATTTTATAAAAACATAACTAAAATATTTCATACAATTATAAAGCTTATAGTAAAACATTTTTCATGGCAATTTATTCGTGCATAATTGAATTTGTTAATAACATAACATTTCGTAAAACACAATTTCAATTTTTCTGAAATACTATTTCGAAATTAAACTTTTAATATAAAAGTTCTAATTTCCATTTTCCTTTCTCCTTAAGCAATAAACAGTAGTGGCAATAAGTTTTCTTAAAACTTATACTGAAAAATAAGTCAACCACTAGAATTGGTACCATAAGGTACCTCTCAAATCACTTTTAACATAAATGGTGGCAGAACTACTATTTTCATGACTTTCCTTACTCAACATAGCTCACCACTAGTTTCTTTACCATATGGTACACTAGGTATAAAGTCACAGAGTTGGTTTTGCATCACTTACCCACAACTAGTTAACCACTATTTACAAAGCTGGTTCTACATCGCTTACCTATAATAGGTTAAAAAATATGAGCCGGTAGTTACAAAGATGGTTTTGCATCACTTATCTGTAACAAGTCATAGAGCTAGTTCTACATCGCTTACATCATGGAGCATTTCATTATGTTATGTTCATATGGTTTATAATATGAGAACTGAACTGAGTTGTGAAACATAATTGGTGCATTATTCATAACTAACAGTACCCAATTTTGGATAAATGATAACTTGTGCATTTGATTTTTCATTAAGTGTTACTTTTGCTTCACTATCTTAATGGATTTCAAACTACATTAACTAAAACGCATTCCACCTTACCTTTTCCCACTTTACAACCCTAAAATTTCCTTTGATTCGTGATTATGCATGGGACTTTTAGTGATAGAGAAATGAAATAATATGCAAAGTTGTGGATTGTTGTGATCATGAATGGTGTTTGAGTGCACCAATGGAAATGTCTTGTTTAAACACCTTTTTGTCTAAGTCTACCTCTAGATTACTCAGTTTCTAAAGGTGAAAAATGTTGATCATGAGTAGAGGCTTTGAATGTTTAGTTATTACTATAGGTTTTAAAAGTCATTCATTAGTTATGATTATCTATTCTTAGAAGATTTGGAAAATGAGTAAAAATGTTGGTTTATGATTTTGATTTTTACAATTTGCTCCAAAGCGGTCAATTCAACTTAAGTATTTCACTATAAAATCCAAGTAGTAAATTTTCAAGAGCCTCTCCAAACTTACAAGTACATATTTTTCAAGGTTTTTTAACCTTCCACACTTATAGTGTTTAACAAAACTCTACAAGCTCTTAACAAGAAATATATAGAAGATTTAATAGTCTCTCTCAATAGAATGATTTCATTTTCCAAGGCACAAAGAAGTTGATATGACTTTGAAGAATATTGATGCTGCTAGGATATTTTGCAGGATCGTGTCTTTCACAAATGCAGTGGTTCTTCCTTAGGTAGACATTTTGCTCAACTAGTTGTTGCTTAATCTGTGATATCTTTCTTGCTGAAATCTTTGATATTTAAGAATAACGTTATGTTAAGGCTTCTAAAACTAATTATTCGAATTCATAAAAAATTTTGGATGTTGTGGGACGATTTTTGAATAGGCAAGTTCATAAAGAAGTTTCCTACAAGAAAGGAAGAAATTATCCTATGATTTTATTTCCTTTTAAGAATTATACCGTTACCTATATAAGGAAATAAATCCTGTTTGAATTTTGAAATATTATAAGGTTATCATCAAAATCGTTAAACAAACAATCTTCCCCTTTTTGAGGATGACAAATAATAGTAGATGTTTTTTAAAATTCAAATAATAATAAAGGATTTTGCAAGATCCCTGTAAACTTTATATGTTCTTACTTACAGTTATAAAACGAAGGAGCCTTACTTATAAAGGAAGGAGTCTATTAAACATCACAATTTCAATAACATTTTAGCAACAGATAATAGAAAATATCATCGACAAAAAGTATATAATCGCAATTGAAAATATATCACAGATGCAAAGAAAGATGTATGCAACGTATATCATTAACTATTCTACCCCTTTGTCATTATAAAAAATATAAGGAGTAAGGAACTTAAACATTCACAAGACTATCACAAATACAAATAAGCCAAGTAGAAAAAGTAGCAATAGAGTTATTAAAGAGATTCAAAGATATTTCTGACCAAAATCTGCATGTCAATAAGCTAATTTTGCATGTTATCTATTTGTTTTCACATTTGTTCTAGATTTGCTTGAAAGTCTTATGGTTTTTATTGGAGATTTGTACTATTTTCATCCTGAGGAGTGACAGGAGTTTGTTGGTCTAGAGCAGGATCTAAGTTTTTTACTACTTTTTTAGATCTTTTTTCTACCCGGAGATTATTTTGCAATTTGTATCCAAATTGGTAGAGAATGAAAGGGTGAAACTTAACTGGTGCATATCAATTCAGATTTGCAAAAGGAACTCCATAATAGGTGAAAATCTTGGTGAGCAACATCCTATAAGGTAGGAAACCGTTGGTATTCTTATGATACCCGTTATCCACCATGAACCTCAAGATCATTATTGGAAGATTCATTATGTTACCTTTTAGCAAATCATACAATACATAAGTGTCCAGCAGGCTGCACCTCTTAACTGAGTCACTCCGGAGAAAAAATGAAGTAGCTGATAACGATGCAAAGCATCATAGTAGTAAGTTTAGTTGCCTGCACCAAGGTCTCCTGAAAGGACCCATCACGGGGTTCCTCTTCCAGAATCCTAGTGGAGCCCTCTAGTGAACCCACAGTAGCCCTCCAATCGGTATCTAACTCAATTGAAGGGTTAATGCAAAGCCAAGCTGTTCAACTATTAAAAACCTTTTATACTTTTATTTTTATAAGCGCGGAAAATAGTGATAATTTTTTTTCAAAAAGTATTATTAAAAATTTAAAATTGGTCTAATTGTTTAATAGTAAAAATTTTGTACCGACCAATCTCTAGTTCGATTTTCAACTTTCTAATCTGATTTAATTAAATAATTTGCATTGTTAAAAATTGATCAATTTATTAACTAATCGGCTAGTTTTCATAATTTAATAATTCTTTGTAAACAAAAAAATTGATTAGCTTTTATTTAACAATTTTATTTGCAATTAAATTTTAAATTTTTCGATAGGTAAAGATAATCTTTTTAATTACTTTTTAAATTCTTTAATTATAATAAATATTTGACCAATTTTACGATACTTTAATAATGATTGAATGTTTTAAATCCTAAATCTCTTGTCTTATAAGTTTAAATCCAATAAAATTTATAATATTTCTAATATTGTTAATATGAGTGTATCACGTCACCATCGATCACTAACGCCTATAAATAGGATGCTATATTCCAAAAGCCTCAACAACAACCACCAGCAAATAAAAAAACTATACAGATGAATTCTCCAAGTTATTCACTGCACTCATTTCTTCTTGTTCTTTTTTTCTCGTTCCCTTTGATAACTTCAGCTAAACCTCATTATCAGTTTATTCAATGCCTTCTCCAAAGTTCAGGAGATCGCACTACCATTTCCAAGCTCATTTACACCCCCAACAATCCATCTTATTCATCAGTGTTGGCCTACACTATGCAGGACCTAAGGTTTAATACTACTTCCACTCCTAAACCTCTTTTCATAGTCACCCCAACAAAAATTTCCCACGTTCAGGCAGTCGTTCGTTGCGCCCGCAAAGTTGAGTTGGATCTTAGGATTCGAAGCGGTGGCCATAACTATGAAGGTCTTTCTTATGTTTCTGTTCTCCCATTCATCATCCTCGACATGGTTAATATGACTTCCATTAACGTTGATGTAGCAAATAAGTGTGCATGGGTGCAAGCTGGTGCAACAATTGGCGAACTCTATTATCAACTCGTCACTACAGACAGAAGGCTCGCTTTCCCAGCGGGAGTTTGCGCAAGTGTTGGAAGTGGCAGCCACCTTAGTGGTGGAGGGTACGGCTCGTTGGTTCGAAAGTATGGTATTGCTGCTGATCACATAATTGACGCACAGATAGTTGATGTTAACGGAAGGCTCCTCGACAGAGCCTTGATGGGGGAAGATTTTTTTGGGCCATCAGAGGTCTTGCCAGCAGGAGCTCTCTAGCCTGAAGAATGCAAGCTCACTCAAGGCTTGGTTTGAGCCTCAACTTCAGACAGAAAATGAATGCTTGGTCACTCAGTGCTGCTACACTACAGCTTCAGCTTCAGGGAAAACCTTCAGGATATCAACTCTTCCACACTTCTCTGGTTGTAAACACTTGGTTTATGTGTATTGTAATCACTCAGAATAGGAAATTTTGTTTTAAACCATTCGGACGGTTTCAGTGTATTTCAATAGGTGTAAGGAAATGAAAATGTAGCAATATGAAACTGATAAATGCAACTGAAGAGGATTGAAAGTTTTGCAGATCCAATGTCTGTTCTTGTCTCTCAAATCTCATCCACAATGCATATATGAAAAAAACTAAAACAGGACAGTAAGGATTCATACGAAAATGAAGAGGAACTTCTTTTCGTTCATTAACTGGTATTGCAAAGAAGAAGGAACTTAGCTTTTGTATCAGCTCTTACATGACTTAAAACATCCGAAACTGAAGGCTTACATTTTGATTCAAGAGACAAGGAGCTTTTTACTTCACTTTGTCCTTGATATCCAAAAGAAGAAAACATGCTAAAAACACATCTGATTTCCTACTGACATTCATTAAAAAAACTGAAAACTAAGACTGAATTGTTGGACCACTTCCAAGCAAATGTGGTAAGGTATAGACAACCTTTCACTAATTTTTCCACATCAGCTTGA
>JAOSBN010059687.1:0-13927 GCA_027563595.1 Erythroxylum suave | reverse complement strand
GACTGCTATTTTTGTCTGATTGTATATAGTATTTTGGGTTAGTGATCAGAGTGACTTTCAGACTGAGATCACTAACAATTGTATGAATTGCTGATTTGAATGAAATGAAAGGGAACAGAGTTTGGTTTTAAAAGTTTCAATTTCATATTACTGTTTTATTATTGGGATGCCATGTGGAGTTTAGGGTTTGTTGTTCGGTAGTTCTCCCTTATCATAGAATACGTACCGGAATGACCTATGGGTGTTCCAGTGGGTACTCTACAGTAAGGGGGCACTACACTTAATTCCCTTCCTTTTGCCTCAAAGCCCTAAAGTTTAATTTAACCCTGCATAATATCTTAGATTAAAGTTCCCATGATCGTGGGAATTGGCATGATTCGCACGATCATAGGAATTCGCAAAAAAGAGTTCCCTCTTCTCTTCTCTTTTTGATCACTAACTCAATCTCCAAGTTGCTCAGTCTTCAATCCTACATAGAAATAATCAATTCTTACCCTAACTTAACATCAAACACAAAAGAACAACAGTGAAGATCAAACTAAATGAAAACATACAAAATGAATCCTAAAATGCAACAATCATAAACTATTATGCAAGAAACACATGCCAATTACTTATAAAAATATAGACTAACGCACAACTATCAGTCATTCACTACCACAAAAGGTTTCTAATGATGCCTACCAATCTAATGAATGTAATTATAAAAGTATCCAAGCAAACATCGTAAAGTAAAAAGAATATGTATCATATCCTAATCAACATGCATATTCATCCTAAAGAAACATAAAATACAAAATTCACAAGCTAATATGCCTTTATAATTTAAATGGCCATGTCTAGTTTTGTTCAATTTATATATTTATATAATTAACATTCACATAATACACACATCTTGCAACCAATTGTTCACGCAATGTCAGCCTTCACACTATGTCAGCCTAATAAAAAGCTAACACATTGCAAATAAACTAACATAATTAAAATGCAAAATTCACATAAGTTATATACAAGTGAATATATGTTCCTATACTGGAATAATGTATTGTCCTTAATATGGAAAGAAGAAACAACTAAAAGACACATATAATAAAAAAAATAAAAGAATAAATGTAAGGCCCCAACATATACCCTAGAAGTATTGTAGCATGTCTAGGCTATATTAAGAAATGAACATAACGAACTAAGAGCATCTATGCGTAGTATGTTCATTTCGGCATGGACATACTAGATGTGAGATATCGATGAGAATGAAATTAATTGATGAGATTATAAGCCAGTGTGGGAATTAAAGGGAGAATAAGGAACAATGTGCAATTTTCCTAAGGTCAATATATGGACCAATTAGATTAAAGCATGAGTTATCAATAAGAATAAAGCTTGTTTGTCCAATAGGAATTAAGCATTTGTGTAAGTCTTAAAAGTGCATGAACTAGGCACATGGAAATGAGAGAGGGACAACATTTTAGGGTTTGAAATTCCATAATTTTCCCCTCTCATTTTCTCTTTGCTTCATCTTCTTCATCCTATCATTTTACGTGTAAGGAATTAAGGTAATCTTAAGTGAAAATCAAGGTAAAAGTTAGTGGTTTTCTCTTGTTCTTTATCTTTTCTTACTTTGTTTATCAGGAACTAGAATTATAAGGTTGGAATTTTGATTGAGATTTGTATTTGTGGTGTTTTGTTGGTGAGTCAAGCAAAGCCAAACAGGAAGGGAAGGAAAGGCATTAGAAGAACCACTTAGCCAATTTTAAGTTTTGGGGCAATATTTAGTTTAATTTGTCTTTGTGTATATGTTTGAATGGATACAAGATTTATTTGGATATGGAATGTTGCTAGGATGGTGTGTTTTTATTACTTTGCTGCTACTTTGCATGGAATTGATTGAATATGACAAGAGAATGTCACATAGTGGAATTTTGTCTTAGGTTTGTTTGAATTAGTCACATTGTTTAGGTCATAAGTCATCCTACAAACCTCTAAATTGGGTAATTTCAATTGCATATGAAACCTAAGACATAGGAATAGAAATATATAGAAGATGCTCTAACATAATTTTTGCTTTATTACATTTGAAATTGAGATCAAAATTGGTGACTTAGTGTTATCCCTATTTTGGAGCATCTTGTGATGTTTAGTCTATATATCATGATTTGTAAGTCAAAATGGCTTGATTTTTAGTGCTTTGGAAACTAGAATATAGGGGAAAAATTTATAGAAGACCTTAAACCTAATTCAAACATTTTTTATGTGCATATTACAGAACAAGTGGAAGTATGAATGGCAAGTGTCTGTCTCTTGACATAGCATCAATATCTTCTATCATAAGTATGACATGGGTATCACAATCCTGACCCAGTATAAAACTTTTTTTTCATCACCATGACACTCTAGACACGAACATAAACTCGGAGAAGGATCTTATGACATGACTGTGACCTTGTTTTCATTTTCTGCATCTTATCCAAACCTTTTTCAGTGTGTATGAAACTTTTCAAACACCTAGAAATAAATGAAATAGGACTTACTATATGTGAATTGGGTGATTAAACATTAGAATTTAAGAGTGAGCATAATGCATGCTAAAGATAATTTATATGTACATAGATGATTTGTATGCACATTTATTGCTCATATGTGTGTAGTTATACACTTTAATACAAAATTTATAACTTCAAGTGAATATCATGTGATGAATTGTGAAATGGGAAAATGGTTAAAGGAAATGTTACAGTGCCTAGTTTACTTTCTTGGTGGTGGATACATAGGCATGCCTATAGGGTTACAGTTTAAACGGTGTCTTCATTTCAATACTATAGTGTCTCCACAGTTTGATGTCTTCAGGTATCCACAGTTTGATACTTTTAGGTATCCATACTCCAATACTTTTAGGCATCCATAGTTTTGATATCTTAGGTACCCACTCTTCAACACTTTTAGGTAACCATAGTTTTAATATCTTCATATATCCACAACTCCCATTATCCACACCCATAGGAATGTGCAAAACTAATGGTTATAAATAACAAATACAACATGACAATTTAAATAATTGGTATTAATGAGCATTTGCATTTGAATTGATAATTTGTATCGATAA
Organism: Erythroxylum suave; assembly: GCA_027563595.1. Classification (NCBI taxonomy): domain Eukaryota; kingdom Viridiplantae; phylum Streptophyta; class Magnoliopsida; order Malpighiales; family Erythroxylaceae; genus Erythroxylum; species Erythroxylum suave. Next base: position 10,827 of record JAOSBN010059687.1, on the reverse strand, counting down.
GCATTGAATATCAATGTTTGGCTCATGAATGTGAATTTATGGTATATGAATAATGAATTGAAGCACGTTTGCATTATATACTTTGATTAAGTATGATATCACTATTTATATAAGTTATGATGTTTATGAATGTGTGTACTTGGCGGATGACCGTTGTGAGTGGCCATTCAAACTAAATGTTTCCTTATTAAGCTTACAAGCTTATCACAGTGTTAATTCATCTAGTCTAAGTATTAGGAGTTACGTCTAAGAAACATCTGTAGGGACCAAGGCCAACTGTTAAGAGTAAAAGTACCTTTGGAATTTTTTTTGTTAAAGATGATTGCACATGTAATGAAGGAAATCTTAATGTTTTCTTTAGATTATCATGTAAATGTAAAGATGTAATACTACTTTTAAATGATAATGTCAAGTGATGTTAAAGTTTATATTGTGTATATGTATAGCAGTGAATATAAAATTATGTACAAAAAATTGTATGCCATGTGTTTGGGTTGTTGTAGGTTCTGCCAAATAAGGAATTTAGATTCCCTTTATTTCATGAATATCCATCAATTCAACTCTTTATAAAATAAACACAAAATATAAAAATAACAAAACTCTAACAAAATAAAATGAAAATAAAAATAAAACCTATTATAATTCTTAGGTTGCCTCCTAAGTAGCGCTTGTTTAATGTCATTATCTTAACATTCCATTCCTATTTACCATCAACCTGGGTCTATAATTAGTGACTTGCTTCTACTCGTATATCCTCATAGTTTAGTAGTCCATGAATAAGCCATATTTTTTAAGATAACAAAGGCATAATTGATCAAATTAAGAAATCCAAGTGATTCTATTAATTCCCCTTTTATAAACAAATTGTTAATTAAATAAGGAATGATGAAACTCCCAAAATCTTCAGTGTAGGAAGGTGAACCACTCTTTTTCTTTTGCAACCACCATTGTCCACCTTTCTAGTTTCTCTTTTTGAACAAATACTTCCTTCTCTTCTTCAACCTTTATTTCCTCTGTCCTCTGTTCTTTGTTCTTCTTTCTCTTCTTAAATAACAACTTCATTCATATCATCAAACTTTATCTCCTTTTCACTCTGAGGCAATAATAAGTTCCAACAATATGCTTTATCTAGCTTAGTATCAGTAAGCATACCTAGTGTATTATGAAACTAGTTTTGCATGCAATATGGATTCTCCCACACATAATCTAGTGCCTATATTTGATTATTTTATACTGGTTATCCTTATAAATGCCATAACATAACATGGATATCAGTTGTGCATCTATACTACTTAGAAGACTCCCTACATTCCTTATTAACAATGCAATGGATAACAGCCCAACTTGAATCTCTAAGTTATGAATGAAATAGGAGTGGTTCTTCATTATTTGATCAAATTTGGCTTCCATCCTATTTTGACTTTCATTTTGGTTGTCGAACTTGGTGCTTAGCACGTTCATTAAAGTTTCTAACTTAGACTCCAAGGATCTAAACTTATCCTACTACAAACATGGTGGACCTTATGCTCTCATATTGTTTCCTACATTGTTATTCCAAGAATAATTTGGGTAGTTCTACCACCAAAGATTATTTGAGTTTAAGTAACTCCCATCCATGTTGTAATGCATTCACTGGGTTGGAAGAAAAGATCTGCAAATTGCTTAGTTGCTCTTTGTGATTCTTTTTTTAATTTACCTACAATCATATAAGAAAAGTATTAACATCCTTAAATCAAAAGAATTCAAATTGAATAAGATGCTAAACACAATCTCTAGCAATAACACCAAAAACTTGTTGATAGTTTTATATAAAAAAAACTTTAGTACTATAACTATATAGATTGTAACTTATAGTATAAGAAATCATTCCCACTAGGATTGAATTAAGCACCTAATAACTTGAATGCACTTTGTCCAAGGCAATAAAATATTGAATTGATTGAATTAAAATAAATTAACTAAAATTGAAATAAATTAATAAAATTAAACAATTGAATAAGTAAAGTTAACAATAAGAATGAAGTTAATCAATAATGGAAACTTAAGGATTATTCTACCATTTTCTTGCCTGCCCTTTATCTTGTTAATTCAATTTTTCTTAATCCTAGATATACTGAGGTTTTAATTACCCTCTCTTAAGATCTAATCAAGTAATCACAATTGAAATAGATAACAATAGAATTGCAACCTCTCAATTTATAAAACTCCTAACTACTCAATTGGATTTGAAGCAATCCTGAGGATAATTAACTCCCAATTGAGATCTCTCTATAATTATTTATTAATATGATATTGTAGATCTATTAAGGTACTAACTCTCATTGTGTAACTTAATACATATGACTTTGATTCAATCATTCGATTTCTTATCAAGTATAAGCATGATAAATAACACAAATGATTAATATATTGAATTCAACAAGATAAAGTTATACCAAAATAATTTAAGAATAAACCTTAATATAGATTTAGAAATCCATAATCATTTCAACATACCACTAATCAAAATTAACATCCAATGCAATGAAACATAAGAAGAGAGAAGAAAGAAAACAACTTTAAGACTTGATCTGGAAATTCAGGAAAACCAGAGTTAGTCTAGATGTCTTCACTTTGATCTCCTTGTTTATGGTGCTTAGCTTACTTTTTGGTGTTTTTCTTTGCCTTCAAAACTTCTTGATCCTTATAGGGTTCTTTTTAGGGCTCCCCCATTTATTTTAGTTCCAAAAATAGCCCTAAATCGTCAAAAGTACAAAAATATCGCAAGCTAAAAAAATTATGCACGATCAAGCCAGAGGCTTATCCCCATATAACTAACATGCACGATCGTGTCTGCTCTTATTCTTCAAGTCTTTCTTCATCTTTTCTTCATTTTTTCTTGATTCCACTCACTAAAAAAATATCAAACAATACTTGAGACATAATATTAAGATCAAATCCTTGCTCTAAAACAATCAAATAAGTAAAACACATGAAAACACTAACAAGAACACAATTCTAAGTCTTAAACACTTAATTATCATATAAAAAAACTTTAAAACACACTTTAATAGTTAGACCTAAGGTACTTAAGGATATCTTGGATATTGATCCTATGTTTTGGCACCATTCCTTGTTGTCTCAAGACAAGGTCGCTCATAAGATGGTGATTGGGTACAACTATTGGTATTCGAAGGAATTGAGTAACTAGTAAAGGATTCACCACTCTTGATAGAAGGAAATGATACCCACAGCCTCTTGTCAAGGTCATCGCTAGGGATTCTTTGGCCAGAGTAGTTATGTGTCATGAAGAGAGTCTTCAATGACACATAGAGTAATGTGATCCCCAAGAAAAGAACTAATACCACTTGGACTAAATGTGATATAGTCAGCCTAATAAGAGTTGACACATAGCCCATACCCCAAACCAAGTGGGGTATAAGATGGTGAAGGGATGAATTGCACGACAATAGTCTACAAAAAGGATCATAAGTTGGATAATTAACTAATGAAGAGTTCATATGTTAATTCAACTATGTTCTGGTAAATTGGCATCATGAAACCCCTTCATAATTTTCTTGGATTAAGAGTCAATTCAAATGTTATGAAATCATTCATGATATGCTTGGATTAAGAGTTAATCTAAGTACCTAAAATAACCAAGAACCTAAGGGGCATAAAAGATAGGATGAAATACAAAGTGTGCATGACTGTCATTTTAAGCAAGTTACGATCGTGACCTATATGATAAGTGGTACATAAGTAAGTTCTTCACCTATGTACATTTAAAATTAAGCCAAAAAAACACATAATTGAGAGGCAAAGGGTCCAGAAGAGTTCTAGAGGTTGAGATAAGTTATCTTGAGGATAGTTCATGGAATTTATGTAATAGTTACATAAGTTTAATTTCATGGAACTTGTTTATAATCTAGCTGTTAACTGAGAATCTACTTGAATTCATCTTGTTTGGTGCTCTAAACACCCTTACATACTAATTTTTCTTCACCTTTGTGTGTTCTTCACTGGTTGTTGATGGTGTTTGGTGTTTGCTACAACAGAAATAAGTAGAAGATTCCAAAATTGAGGAGCATTTGTAAGGTACATATGTTGTAATTTCATGTTCTTACATTCTATTTTATACATGCACATGGATTCTAGATTTTCTTGGGATGTCGTGGTGTTGGAATTTTGATTCCAATGCTTCTTATACATGGCCATATATGAGATGCATAGACCCATGGCTCCCTAAAAGTGATATCAAAGTTGCTTATGCATGTATAAGATGATCAATTGAACATATGCAAAATGTTTGCTGGGTTATGACTAACATGCATATTGATTTTGAAAAATTCGTTTAAATTTTAGAAAAACGGTTTTTTTATTTACTTTCAGAAAAATATTTATAGGATGCTATATTATATTTTTGTCAAAAGGAAATTTCAATTGAATGTCTTTTTCTATTTCATTGCGAATTAATTTCTAGTATGTTCATATGTTGATTTCTGGGAAGTTTTGGAAAACAGAATGCATGTGTTATTTTTGAAATTTTTGTATTATTTATAGAAATATTTTTTATCATTTTCTTTCACATAAATGTTTATAAGGTGTTATATTATGTTTTTATTAAAGAAAATTGCAATTGAGTGTCATTTTCTATTTTATTATGATTTGAATTTCAACCTTATCTATATATGATGTTTTGGGAAATTCTTGAAATCTAATGAACATGCATGCTTGTAAATTCTATAATACTTTTATAAAAATTGCTTTTATGAATTTCCTTAATGACCATTCATGTATTATATTTCCATATGTATGAGATGTACCTATTTTTAAAGTGATTGATTATTTATTCTCAATTTTACATGCGGATTGGTGGTGTATGACAAGTGTTAGTGGACATATGATGTGCTGGCTAATTCCACTTAGTTCATAAAGAATTCCTAATAATTAGTTTCTGGAATTTTTTTATTTGGCACAACTAGAATGTGTATAAGACTTTGGAATTTTTCCAAAATTATATCAAGTCAAAGTCAACACTGGTCAGCTTTTGGAAAGCTAATGGGGCTAACTTGTTTGATGAATTATATGGATGTGTTTTAGTTATAAGACCTTAAATTTTTTATGAGATAAGAAATGTATTATTTTGATGCTCATAGTATGCCAAGTGCATATGCTTGAAATTAGGGTTCTATAAAATTTTCCAACATCGAATTAGTCTCTTTAGTGTCCAATGGTGAACTCATTTATCTTGATAATTTTGTCCGTCAAGATATTTTTGGATTGTGTTAAAATTTTCTTGATAAATTTGAGATGAACTAAGGATGTTTTAGATGATTAATTGATGTTTGAAAATTTTGGAAACCTTTGGGATTAATCTGGAATTAATCCAAGTAGAGTATTGCATTTCTAGTGTGACTAAAAAATGCATGTGTAGTAGAACTAAAGTGTTTAATTTGGTCATTAAAATAATTAAATTTTATGGTTCCTAATCAAATCACTTTCATAATTCGAATTAGCTAAGACTAACACGAGCACCCAATTCAGTTCAAAAGTTGAATCGAATCACGAACTTTTGATGCATAGTTAAGTGACAACCTAAATTAGACCTCCTTTATATGTTACATGAATTAGGTGCATTTTAAGGGTTGGTTAAATTAGCATGACAAGGTGGTTATAGACATAGGCTCGACTTAATTGAAGTGTCTATAATTATGCCATATAGTTATAGTAAGTATCTGAATATATATGTGAGATATATATAAGTCCATCCAAGTATTAATGACACCTGAAAATAAATCCCTCAAACAAAATATTAGGGTTTAGGCCTTCCATTGATATGACAAGAACCAGAGTTCTTTTAGTATTGGGTTGTTAGGTAAACTTAAGCCCTCTCTACATGAATATGTTCAAAGCATGGAAATTAGATTTTTAGATTAGTGGATGGTCCTAATTGGAAGTGTTGATTTGTTGGGCAAATCCAAAGTCAACATGGATAAAGGCGAAGTTGGGTAGTATAAATAGGATGTATACGTATTAAGAGTTGATAACTAAATGGATGTGCTAAATCAATAGTTGACGGCATAAGTCGATAATTGCATAACTAAATGCAATTGGTACGAATGATACCTACTGATTAACCTAAGGTAGTTTGCTTGGCAAACCCAATTCCATTCTTAGTGATGTTAGATATCAACCCAATAGGAAAACTATAAGTTTTCTTAGATTTGTAGTAAGGGCTATAGATTCGAATAAAATATTGGGACTCATAATGCATATGATTAGAGTCCTTATTGATATGCATTTATGTACATTCTAACGCTCTCTCTCATTCTTCTAGGTTATTGAATTGTCACGATGTCTTCATCCAATGCGAACTTACGCTCTCTACTAGACTCAAACAAACTCAAGGGACCAAACTTCTTATATTGGCTATGAAATTTGAGAATTGTTCTCAAATATGAGAAACTAGGACATGTCCTAAATGAGTGATTTCCCAATCCCCCTACTGCCAATGCCTTTGATGAGGATCAAAAAGCTTACAAGAATGTTACTGGACGATATTGAGTTGGCTAGCTATATTATATTGGCCTCTGTGTCATCAGAATTGCAAAAGCAACATAAGGCTATGGATGCTCATACCGTAGCCTACCATCTACGGGAGCTGTTTGATGAGCAAGCTTGGTTTGAAAGGTTCGAGACCTCGAGGTTACTCTTCTTCTCTAAAATGGCTGAGTGATCGTCCCCAATGTAATATGCGCTAAAGATGAATGGATACATTGAGAGGTTAGCCAGTTTGGGTTTCATAATGGGTTATGAATTAAGTATAGACTTAATTCTAACTGGTATAACCGATAGTTATTCACAGTTTGCGCTTAACTGTTGGATGAACCAAATAACCACCTCGATACTTAAACTAATTAATCTACTCAAAATAGTTGAGCAAACTGTCAAGAAGGACAGTAAGGCTATGATGTTGGTATACTCTGCTTCTGTTTCTCACAAGAGGAACCAAAAGAAGAAGTCTAAGAAGCCATGGGAGGTGTAGCCAAAAAGAAGGTAAAGAAGAATACATGAAAGGGAATATGCTTCCAATACAACAGGGAAAGGCATTGTAAGAGGAAATGTAAAGCCTATATAGAGTCGCTGAAGTAGAAGAAGGCATTAGATACTCCACTGTTTACTTGAGGTATGTTATTTGTCATTAAGGTTAATACTATTTCTGATCAAAATATTTGGGTATTAGATACTGAATGTGGCTCACACATATGTGTTGATTGCAGATCCTCAGGGATAGTAGACCTCTCAAGAAGGGAGAAAGGGAGCTATGTGTGGGAAATGGAGCAAAAGTTGCTGCTTTAGTTGTAGGAACCTATGTTTTGTATCTTCCTAGTGGGGTAGAGTTGACTTTGGATAATTGCTTCCTAATGGGGTAGAGTTAATTTTGGATAATTGCTATTATGTACCCATTGTGACAAAGAACATTGTATCTGTTTCATGTCTTAATAAAACGGGATTTCATTTGATGTTTTTGAGCAATGGTTATTTAATTATGTTGAATGAAATGATGTATGGTACTACTACATTCTGCAATGGTATTTACATATTAGATATGTGCAATATAATTTTAAATATCAATGACAATAAAGATAAAATAGAATAACTTAAAATCATCTTACTTATGGCATAGTCGACTTGGCCATATAAGTGAGAGATGCATGTTTAAGGTATATAGGAGTGGTAGCTTTGCATCATTTGATTATAAATCGTATGACACATGTGAATCTTGCTTTTTAGGTAAGATGGCTATATTACCTTTTAAAGGATAAGGTGAATGAGTGAATAGGTTATTATACGTAATACATTATGATGTATGTGTTCCGATGTCCATTCATGCCAAACATGGTTTTATGTACTTGATTACCTTTATCGATGATTATTTACAATATGGGTATATGTATCTAATAAGATACAAGTCTGAAGCATTTGAAATGTTCAAACAATTCAGATATGATGTAGAGAAACAACTTCGTAATAGTGTCAATAGACTTCAATCAGATCGACATGGTGAATACCTGAACGAGGAGTTTCTAAGTTATCTTAAGGATAATGAGAATGTATCCTAGTGGACTCCACCTTAGACACTGTAATATAATGGTGTGATTGAAAAGAGAAACTGAACCTTATTAGACATGGTAAGGTCAATGATGGGCTTAGCAAATCTACCAAAATCATTTTAGGGTTATGCACTCAACACTGCTATTTATATGATAAACAAAATCCCTTTAAAAGAAGTTGATGTTATTTCATATGAGGTATGGACTAACAAAAAACATATCTTTCTCATATTAAAGTTTGGGGTTGTCTGGTTTATGTGAAGGGGATTCAATTAGACAAGCTTGAAGTGAAATATGATAAATGTCTATTTGTAGGATATCCTAAGGAAACAATTGGATAGCAGTTCCGCAATGCCTTAGAGCAAAAGGTACTTGTCTCAAAGCATACTGTCTTTTTAGAGAAAGATTTTCTTCTAAGAGAAGACAGTAGGAGCAAAGTTGAACTTGATAAAATCCATGATGCTCAAATAGACACAGATCAACTACCTGAAGTCGAGAATGTTGTTCATGGAGATGAGATAACAGTTGAATGGATTTCTCGTAAGTGAACATAATGAAGTATTGCTCATAGAGGGCAATGAGCCTACAACCTATGAAAAGGCACTAAATAGTTCAGAATCTAAAAAATGGCTTCAAGCCATGAAGTTTGAAATGGATTCCATGTTTAAAAACCAAGTATGCACTTTGGTTGACCCACCAGAAGGGCTAAAATTTACAAGGTGCAAGTGGATTTTCAAGAAAAAATTTAGCATGAACAGTAATGTAATTAACTATAAAGTGAGGCTAGTCACTAAAAGTTATCGTCAAAGATAAGAAATTGACTATGATGAGACATTTAGCCCCATGGCCATGCTTAAATCCATTAGAATAATCCTAGCCATTATTGTTCATTATGATTATGAGATATGACAAATGGATGTAAAGACAGCTTTCCTGAATGGAAACCTAGCTGGGGATGTGTATACAACATGACGACTTCATATCCAAAAACAGCGAAAAGGTATACAAGCTTCAGAAATCCATTTATGGATTGACGTAAGCATATAGGAGTTGGAACATCCAATTTGATGTGACAATCAAAGAGTTTAGTTTCTCAGGAAATTTGAATGAACCTTATGTGTACAAGAAGGTTAGTGGAAGCACTATCATATTCCTTATATTATATATGGATGACATATTACTAATAGGAAATGATGTCTTAAGTTTACAATCTGTCAAATTTTGGTTGTCTCAGAATTTCTCCATGAAAGACCTTGGAGATGCAACATATATATTGGGAATAAAGACCTATAGAGATAGATCAAGGAGGTTGTTAGGACTTTCACAGTCTACATATATACATAAAGTGCTAAACAAGTATAGCATGGAGCATTCTAAGAGAGGGTTTCTTCCCATGACTCATAAGATAAAACTCTCGAAATCTATATTTCCCAAGATGCAAGATGAGAGTACTAGCATGAGGTTGATCTCGTATACGTTGACAATAGGATCAATCATGTATGCTATATTATTTACAAGACTTGATATATCGTATGCTCTAAGTGTTACGAGCATATATCAATCAGATCTTAGTGAGGGTCAGTAGGTAGCTGTCAAGAATATTCTAAAGTACTTGAGAAGGACTAAAGATATATTCTTAGTAAATGGAGCGTAGATCTCATAGTGAGCGGGCATGCAGCTGCCAATTTTCAATTTGACCAAGATGACTCCAAATCCCAGTTAGACTACTTTTTCATATTGGATGGTGAAGCAATCAGTTAGAAGAGTTCCAAACAAGAGATGACTGTAGATTCAATGACCGAGTCAGAATACATTGTAGCTGCGGAAACGGCAAAAGAAGTTGTTCCGAACAAAAAGTTCGATATAGAACTTAGAGTGGTTTCGAGCAATGTAGACCTCAAACTATTGTATTGTGACAACAATGAGACTATTGCTTAAGCCAAAGAACCAAAGTCTCATGAAAGGTCCAAGCACGTACTCAGGAGATATTACTTGGTCAGGGAGATCATTGATAAAGGTAATGTAAAGATAGAGAGAGTGCCCACTTATCAGAACATCATTGATTCTTTGATTCCACTTCCTCAAATGATATTTGATTTCTAGTGTACTCACCTATGCTATTTGATGCAAAGGCGATTGGCTTATGTATCAGAAGTTTGAGTAATTCGAGAGTTAAAAAGGGGTTGGCCCTTTTCCTCTGTTCTTTCCTTGTTATCATTGTCTCCAAATTTCTTTCCATACACAGAGTTTTCCATCAATCTCCTTCGGAGATTTAACTCTGATTCTTCATATCCCTCACCATTTCCTTTACTCCTAAAGTGTTTCTTCTGCTTTAAGAAAAACCAGAAGTTGGTTAATATTCACAGAGGAGTACATGATTTTTGCATGCAATTAAGACTTTGGGGATAGTCGAAGATCTTGGAGCTTTTCAACAAGGTAGTGAATAAATTCTTTAGAATTGGAGATTTCAAAATAAATTTGATGATTTACTGTCATCTACATGAACATGGCATTTTCATATAATTATATTCTTGAACACAGTGATAAGGGGATGAAAATTTGGCGATATGGTGTTATTTAGGTTTTGATGGATTATTAGTGATCAGGCGATGTGAAATGGTTCTTGGAGTTGAAATAGAAATAAAATGATGTACAAGATTAGTGTAGAGAGTTAGATATGGAAAGGTGATATGCTCTGTTTCTTCATTGAGCATGTATGAATACTTAGATG
>JAOSBN010059677.1:0-43988 GCA_027563595.1 Erythroxylum suave | reverse complement strand
CAAAAATTCCGAAATAATACTAATAGTCCCCAAATAAAATTTTCAGTTCAAAATAATTTACCAAAATATCAAGATATCCAAAATATACCGAAATTGCCAAATCACAATTAATGCACTCCAATTAATCCACAATTTTCACTTATAATTCAAATTTACCCGGAAATGCCAATGAATGCATGTGCAATCATATGGATGTGCAAAATAAATGTGTATGTCACAATTAATTTATGCATGACGTGCATTTTCCTAATTTCACAATACTTTCTCCTAAATTACTACTCTAACCTTAACATGGATATCGGGATGTTACAGATGACCAGTTGTGAATCCCCATATATGGCTAAGTCTTTGACAGCAAATTCTTTGAGGATCTCCAACCCAATTATCAGAGCTTCATACTTGGCTTGATTGTTAGTGCATGGAAAATTGAGATTGAAAGAGAGCTTAGTTTTGATGCCTGCTGGGGATATGATAATGACTCCTGCCCTTGCAGCATCAACGATGCTAGACCCATCGAACTTTAAAACCCATGGGGCCTTTTCTAAGTAGAATACATTCAGATCTGGTTCCCCAGTGTCAAGGACCTCTACACTTGGATGGTTCACCAGGAAATTTGCGATGGTATGCCCTTTCACTGACTTTTGAGGTAGGAACTGGAGAGAGAATTCGGCTAAGGCAATAGCCCATTTTCCTATTCTCCCAGTGATAATCGGCCTTGTCATCAGGTACTTAATCACGTCGGTGTTGGACACCATGAACACCAAATTTCCCATCATGTAATGTCTTAACTTCGTGCACGCAAAATATAAGGCCAGACACGCTTTTTCAATCGGAGAATACCTAACTTCAGCATCTTTAAGAGTCCTACTCAAATAGTAAATGGCCTGTTCGTTACCTTTAGTGTTGTTGTGAGCTAAAACGCATCCAATTGAAGTTTCTGACACTGATAAGTATAAACAGAGGGGATGGTCTTTCCTTGGCGACATGAGCACTGGTGGTGAAGACAAATATTCCTTTATCTTGTCAAATGCTTACTAGTGTCTGTCCTCCCACAGAAAATCTTCTTCTTTCTTCAGTTTAAGCAGCTCTTAAAAGACCTTGGTCTTGCCTGCCAAGTTAGAGATGAACCTCCTTAGGTAATTAACCTAACCCAGGAACCTTTGTAGTTCCTTTTTGTTTTTAGGCGGCGTTGCTTGTGCAATCGCTTTAACCTTGTTGTCATCCACCTCTACACCCCTTTGATGGACCAGGAATCTAAGAAAATTTTCAGCTCTAACTCCAAAGGCATACTTCAGTGGATTGAGCTTGAGCTGGTGTCTCCTTAGTCTCTCGAATCCTTGCCTGAGATGTTCTACATGGTCACCCTATTTTTTGGACTTGATGACCACGTCATCGATGTAGAATTCGACAATTTTTCCAATAATATCGTGGAAAATGAGGTTCATGGCTCTTTGGTAAGTAGCTCCAGCGTTCTTCAGCCCGAAAGGCATCATAACCCACTTGAATGTACCAATTGCCCCTGGACACCGGAACGTTGTCTTATGAATATCATTCTCAGCGATTTTGATTTTATTATAGCCAACAAAACAATCCCAGAATGTTAACATTTTATGGTTGGCTATGGCATCAATAAGCATGTCACTAACCGGCATTACATACACATCCTTGGGTGTGGTGGAATTTAAGTCCTGGAAATCTATACATACCTTAATTTTTCCATTTTTCTTAACTACGGGAACTATATTTGCCAGCCACTCGGTATACTTAGCTGGTCTAATAAAACCTACTTTGAGGAGCCTGTCTATTTCTTCTTTCACCTTCATTTCGACTTCTTTGGACATCCTCCTGGGTGGTTGCTGAAAAGGACGAAATTCAGGTTTGATGGGCAGTCAGTGTTCCACTAAACTTTGATTTAACCTTGGCATATCCTTGTAATCCCATACAAAACAGTCTTTGTACTCATGAAGCAGCTCGATTATCTCCTCACGTAGTTCTTTACTGATAAGGCCACTGATGTACGTCACTTTAGGATCCTTGGCAGTATTCAAGTTGATTTCTTCTAGAGGGTCCTTCACTTGGAGTCTCTCATCTTCCATTTTGAGCGGCGCACCTTGTAGCTCCTCTAGATTTATTTAATCTCTTACTATTTCTGGGATCTCTCCTTTGTAAACCAACTTTGTCCCGAATATCTCAATTTCATGGTTGACCACCATTTGTTTCTTGGTTTGCTTCAAAATTGCTTCCTGGGTGACCCTTGCAGCCACTGGCCACCCATCTTTATTTCCTTGGACTATCATTGGCTTGACTGGCCAGTGTCTTCTTCCATCGGCTTATAAAGCCTGATGCTTTTGTCTTTCTCGTTGATACTACTTGTTTGGAGTAGCAGATGCTTGTCTTTGGCGAATTTCATCAGCGTAGGCCTGCCTTCTTTGTCCCATCCTTCAAAGGTAATTGGTGTGATGTCTCTGTTGTAATAGCAGGCATCCACCAAATTGACTTCAGCACTGAAAAGGTTACTGTCTGGCTTAACCATTTCCACGTTGTCACCATTCCAAAACAACAAAAACTAGTGAAGAGAAAACGACACACACATGTTTGCATGAATCCAGTCTCTGCCGATAAACAACTTGTAACTCGCATTGGTGTTGATTACAAAGAAAGCAGACATGTCCGTCTTGTTCCCAATCGTGATTTATAGTGGAACAACTCCCAAAGTCCTTACTACGTCCTCGTCACCGCGATCACCACTAGTTCTGTAGCGATGATGTCCTCTTCTCTTTTCTTGAGTCCTAACAACACATTCAGGGGGATCACGTTTACAACTGCTCCATTGTCCACCAGGACTCTGTTAAGTGGTTTTCCATTGACGCAGGCCCGTATGTACAGTGGTTTAGTGTGATTCACAGTCAATGGTCTTTCGAACGTCAGATCTTTACTCTCCTCAGTGTCCTGCGTTTCCTTTGAGAGCTTCTTCGCTGGACTTTGTTCTTCTTCTGCAACCGACACCTTCTCTTCCTCTGTAGGCCTGTCTTCCATCTCGTTATCAAGATCGACCAAGCGGAAAATGGCTGGTATAACACTGACACGACTCCTAGGTAATACACAGGGACTTCACCAACATTAAAGTAGCCGTCTTCCTGGTCTTCGATATCACCATCCTCGGTTGCCTTTCTTCTGAACTTGTTCCTTTGAATCTCTCCTTCACAGTGCTCAACCATCTACTTAGTCATGTTGACTAACTCCTTCCCTTTGATAAGTATATCTTGTTTTTCCGCCAAGTGATCCATGGTCTGTTTCTGAAGTCTCGCCTCCAGTTCTTCTTTTTCTCGAAACAATCTCTCGGCCAACTTCTTGCGCTGCGACCTTCTTTTTCTTATTCTAGCGTTTTTCTGTACAGCGGTAGGTATTTCCTTCTTGTCCTTCTTTCTGCTTTCTACCCGAATCCACTTTCCAATTGTTCTTGGTATTGGTGGCTTGAAAAATTTAGGGTGACTACCAGTACGGGTGGTTGGCTGGTCATCAGCTTCGTTGCTACTTCCGATGACCTGTCTACCAAGCCTTTCCAGTGCACTGATTCTTCCTTTAGACGCAATGGTGAGGTCGTCTTCCTTTTTCTATGTGTTCGACTTTTTAGGCCTCCACACCTAGTTCGTATGCTCATCCCTCCTCTTTTGGTTGAGCCAACTTCACATATCGATACTTGCTACGATCACTGAACCCACCTGGAATGGATTCTTGCCAATGAGCATTACCTCCTCTGGAAACTTGAGAATCTTTCTGTTGATGCGATCTTGAATCACGTTCCTAAAGGCCCAACACATGTTGGTAGAATGAGTTCATGCATTGTGGTATTTGTAATAATCTTTGGCCTCCATCTCCTCCTTAGTGGGTAGAACATGGTCTTCCGGAAAGGAAATAAAGTCAATCTTCATGAGATAATCAAAAATTTCCGAAGTCTTACTTACATCGAACGTGCATCTATTCCCCCTCTTGTCACTGTTTTGTTGTACTCTAGGAGGCATCTTTGCTAGTTGTGGGCATACTACGCTTTCAGTATCGGATACGGTAGCTATAGCAACCTCTACCATAGCATTGTGGACTTCCTTGAAATAGATTCCCGTGGCTTGCTTTTTGAGCTTATGGTCTTCTTTAAGTAGCTTCTAGTATTCTGTCGGCTTCATCGCCAACTCGAAAAAATTTCTAAAGTCCATCCCTTGAATTTTTTTCCTTAACTCCAGGTCTAACCCCTTTTGTGCCATCTTCACAAACTCGGTCTCTGGGATGTTAATCCTACACTTGTTTCTCATTCTCTTGAACCTGGTAATGAAGTCATCTGCTCTTTCTTTAGCGAGCTGAGTGAGCTTGGACAAGTCCACAATACTGACTTCGAGCTCACTTCTGTAAAACTAGGCGTGGAAGACTTTTGTCATATCTGCCCAGCCGAACAAGGAGTCCCTCGGTAGTGACACATACCAAGAGAAAGCATCTCCAGTTAACGAATTCGGGAACAACTTCAAAAGCAAATACTGGTAGTTGTCATAACTAAAAAATTCTGAGCATTGAGTAGTGAACCATGCTATGTGCTCGATGGAAGATTGTCCGTCTTCCCCAGAAAATAACGTGAAATTCGATATTTTTACACCCTTGGGAAAGGCTACTCTGTTTATGAATTCGGGATAAGGTTTCCTAAGCTTAGGACGAACAATTTGGTTGAACCCGGGGCCATACAATTCTTGGGCGATCTCTCGAAGTGTATCCCTGGTAATTGGATCGATGTTCTGAGCGTTCTGCCCGTGCATTGCTTGGCTTATGGTCACCGGCTGCTGAACAACCTGGTGACTTGCACTCCTTGGGAGTACCTGCATCTAGTTGGTCATCAGACTCCTATTGCCCCCTGAGCTCATTCTTTCTTCATAGAGGTGAGGTTGAGTCGACGGTTCAATGTGGCTGTGGAACTGGACAGGGGTCTTGTGGTTGATGGACACCGGAGACATGGCAACACTTGGCGTCTCATCCCTTTTGTGTGGTGGCTGGTAAGTAGTCACTAGCTGTTTCTCCTTGTTGGGGCTGTCAATCCTGGTGGACTGCCCCCCGAACATCTTCACAGAAGAAGTTTCTCCCCACTTGGTCGCCTTGGCCGATGACCCTTCACCTCCAGTTAGAGTGACTGTAGACGCCACTAGTTGATTTTCTGCGGCCATTGTTAACTTACTAGCCTGCGATTCAACTTGACGCAACGCCTTACTTAATTCTACCCCACCTATGCCTTTGTCTTTCTCTGGCATGGTAGATCCAGTGACTGCAGCCAAAATCTCTTTTTGATTACCTCCCATGGTGTTCAAAAGAGTGCGCTTCTTAGCTGTTGATTTCTCTATAGCTTCCAGAATCTTTGTTAAAAGGATTTCGATATTGCTTGATTGGGTCAACTCAAGAGGCTGAGGTTGATCTTCCAGCGTTGCTGTTGCAACGTTTTCTATATCATCGCCTCAACTGGAGGAAACGTCAGTACTCTTACTAGATCTTGGTCTCGTCATTGCGTGGGTCCCACCGGGCGTGCCAAAAATATGTTTAGCCTTTATTTGACAAAGGACAACACGTAGCCCTTTGTTTCGGTTTGTGAGCGTGCTAGGAAATTAAAGTATTTCCAAACCAGAAAAAATAGGAAAAAAGATTGTTGCGCCTCGTAATCTGACTGAAATTTAAAACGACTATGTATTGCTAGAAAAGGGACAAAAATCTAACAGGAAGTACTTTGCTTTTTTGATAAACAAATTGGCAAAACACAATGACTATAGAAGTTGAAGAAATAACTAATGACAATTGGAAAGAAAAATGCTAGGCTAGGAAAGATAAAGAATTGCTGAAAAAGAAATAAGCTAAAAATGCAAAGATTTGCTGGGGTTCCAGGCTTTTGATTTGTTAGAGGTTGGATCATTTTTTTTTTCTTCAAAGCTCCTATTTATAGCCATCGATGATGAGTGTCCTACTGCAATTAAACTTGTAATCCTGATAAAATCGTATCCCTACTAGATAAAGATAAAGTTCAAATAATCCTCATCTTATTCACTAGAGATAGGGTTGGTGTCCGTTAGCTTATCCTCTTATCATTTCTTTGAATTTGGACTCTCAGTCTTTTACTCCAAATCAAACTTTACCACATCTTCTTCTGCTGGACACCGAATTCTAATGGGCCAAGGTCAGTGTCTAGACTTTGAACCATGGGCTCTCTTTGGGTTTCGAATTTTTGGCCCAAAACAGTAAAAATAGGCCGAACCTATTTTTCGATGTAAACAAGATCATAACAAATTTCACTTAGTGTAAATGATTTATTCACTTAACCTATAGGTAATTATTATATTTAAGATTTGAATATGTATAAATAATTTATGTATTTGATATTTGAATTAAAAAAGTTTGCATGTGATATCAAAGCTTTAAATTTTGAATAGCCAATAACCCTTAAATTATTAATTCGATAATTGTTTCAATCACCGCCTTAAAAAAGTTATAATTTTAGGGTTTTATATAAAGAATAATTTTCCCTAATTAAGAAAAGTTGAATTGCGGCAAATCATCATTTGATCTTCTTGAAACTTCGTCGTTCACTTTTTATGGCTTTCTTTGCGGCAACCCTCTTAGGACTTGCTTATGATTTCTTAGCCGATAAAACGGCGATTCTTGACTTAGTGAAAGTGTTATTGCATAGTTTACTACAAAAAGCCAGGTCGATTGATAGCTTATTTAATTCAAAGAAAATCAATTGCCAGAATATTCAGTTGAAATATGTTACTACTGACAACGCCATGTGATTCTTTCTTCGATGACGTGCATATCTCTCTTCACTATTAATAATTTTTTGGCTAGTAACAACGCATATCCTTCTTCGAAATTACTTCCAGTAATGGTTGTATGGCTGGTAAGTCATGTGTGTATATTATTTCACCCTTTGAGTTACCCTTTATTGGTGTTTATAACTTACGGAATTATCCATGCTGCATATGAATTGTGTTTTGAATGGAAAATTGCAGGTTTGTTCTATGAAGTTTTGACGATGGATGAATTATTTTTGAAGTTTTGATTTCCTACATTTGAGTAATATTGATGATATTTTGATCTATAATCAAAATTTTAGTTTTAATTTCATCTTATAGTTATATTATTATTATTCATATATATATATAACTATAAGATGAAATTAAAACTAAAATTTTGATTATAGATCAAAATATCATCAATATTACTCAAATGTAAGAAATCAAAACTTCAAAAATAATTCATCCATCATCAAAACTTCATAGAACAAACCTTATGAAATTAAAACTAAAATTTTGATTATAGATCAAAATATCATCAATATTACTCAAATGTAAGAAATCAAAACTTCGAAAATAATTCATCCATCATCAAAACTTCATAGAACAAACCTTATATATATATATCTCTCTAAAGTGACCAAATTAATTTTGAACCTGTGGTCACATAATTAATGTGTTTTATAAAATACTATTATGAAGATTTTATTAATTGATAGAAATCAAGGACTTCACTATAAAGTGAACTAATGTTCTATAGCTAATAAATATAAAGCAGGAAATGGATATACTCTTGTCACTTATATATAGTTATCCAAAGATGATATATATTTTCGATGAAGTTAATTTAATTTTCTTATAAAGTTTAAATAGCATTCTAATGATGGTGATGATACGTATTGTTGTGTTTATTTAAAGGAAATCTGCAATATATTTAATGTATGCGTAAGGTGTAATAGGTTATGTTTGAAATTTATACGAATGACAATTACCAGCAACATTAAGTTTACTCTTCCTAGCACGAAAATCATAATGCTAAAGATTTTCTTAAGCTTGTGGAAGATAAGTTCTGTGCCGATAAGGCACTTACAGGGACACTTATGGCTGAACTCACAACCATGAAGTTTGATAGGTCAAAGAGTATGTAGCAACATGCCCTTGATATGACTAATATTACGGCAAGACTCAAGACACTAGGAATGAGTGTCGAAGACTCCTTTTTAGTGCAATTTATCATAAACTAACATCCTATTGAATATGGGCTATTCCACATCAATTATAACACAATAAATGATAAATGGAATAGTGGTGAATTGTTCAATAAGCTTATTAAGGAGGAAGCGAGATTAAAGAAAGGAGTTCATTCTATCAACCTAACGGGTTAAGGATTTGGAAAGAAACTCAAACCAAAGACCAAGAATTTTAAGAAGAAAGAACTAGCTAAAGCTCCACATGTTGTTGATAGTGAAAGAAAGGGACAAACGTTAGATAAATGTCACTTCTATAAGAAAGAAGGACATTATCAAAAAGATTTCTCAAAACTTAAGGCTTGGTTCGAAAAGAAAGGTATACATTATGTTTCTACATGCTTTGAATCAAATTATTTGAAGTTCGTTCTAATACTTGGTAGTGCGATTCTAGTGCCACTACTTATGGTTCCAATATTATGTAGGAATTCCATAAAATCCAAAACATAAGCCTAACTAGCAACTTTCTGTTTATGGGGAGTGAATGAAGGACCAAATTGAAGGTGTAGAGACTTACAGGCTGACATTAGATACTAGGTTTCATTTAGATCTAATAAACACTCTTTATGTACCTTTAATTTCTAGAAACTTTTTTTTTCTATTTTTGGACTTGATGCTAGTGGATATACCTTTAATGGTGAACATAGTTGTTTCAATTTGTATGAGAATAATTCCTTTATTGGTTATGGAATGCTTATACATGGTTCATATGAATTGAAACTTGATGTTTTTTGTATATGAATCCTATTTATTGTTAATCATAATGTTAGAATGAAACATAGTTTAGTAAATGAACATTCCGCTTAGAACATAAATGTTTGGGGTCATATATCCAAAGAAAGGTTAGAAGGATTAGTAAAGAATGAGATTATACCAAATATAGATTTTACTAATCTTGGCTTATGTATGGAATGCATTAAGGGCAAGCAAACCAAACATAGTCAGAAAGGAGTCACGGGAAACAATCAGCTTCCTATGAGAATATACACTGACATTTGCAGACCTTTTGACACTCTGTCCTTTAATGGAGAAAAATACTTCATCACCTTTATAAATGATTTTTCGTGGTATGGATATATCTATTTGCTGGATGAAAAATCTCATATTGTAAATACCCTTGAGGTGTTTGTAAAAGAGGTTGAGAGACAATTAAATAGAAAGGTGAAAATTATAAGATCTGAAAGAGATGGTGAGTATTATGGAAAGTATTATGAATCTTGACAGTGTACTAGTCCTTTGTTAAGTTCCTTGAAAGTCATTCCATATGTGTCAGGCACACCACAACAAAATGGTGTGGTAGAATAGAGAAATAGAACAATAATGGATATGATTAGGAGTATGATGAGCAATTTCTTATTACCCAAAAGTTTGTGGATCTATTCACCTAAAACTGATATGTATCTGCTAAATAGGGTTCCTAGTAAGGCTGTTTCTAAAACTCCTTTCGAATTATGGACTGAAAAGAAACCTAGTTTAAGACACCTACATGTTTGGTGTTGTCTTGCAAAAGCACGTATCTATAATGCACATGAAAGGAAATTGGATTCTCGACTAGTTAGCGGTTACTTTTTTGGTTACTTAGAGAAATCCAAAAGGTACAAATTTTACTGTCCAAACCATAGTTCTAGAATTGTTGAAATAGCCAATGCCAAATTTTTAGAGAATGATGAGGATAGCAGGAGTGTTAAAAATCAAGTTGTGGGCATTAATGAAATAAGGGTTGATGTTCCATTACCCATAAATTTTCTTAAACCCACAACTAAAACAAATGTTATTCCTACTTTTGAAGATCAAAATAATCAAGAAAAACATTTGAATAATAAAGACGAACCCCATGAAGAGCCTAATTTACCAACTAGCTCATACATCTAAACCAATTGATACAATTTTAAATAAACCCGTAAAGGTTAGAAAGTTGGCTACTTTTGATGATTATGTGGTATATTTCAAGAGTTGGATTATGATTATGGCATTGATAATGTATCTTGTTTTGTTTCCACAAGTCATAAATAGTGATAAGTGTGAAAGATGATTAACGTTATGAAAGAAGAGTCGAAATCAATGGCTCAAAACAATGTTTGAAATCTTGTAGACTTGTTAAAAGGTTTTAAACAAGTTGGTTGTAAGCGGGTCTCTAGGACTAAATCCAACTTGAATAACAATATTGAAAGATATAAAGCTAGACTTATTGCTAAAGGTTACACTCAGAAAGATGAAATTGATTATGAGGAGACTTTTTCACTTGTCTCAAAGAAAGATTCATTGAGAATAATTTTAGTATTAGTAGCTCAATTTGATTTAAAGCTACATTAGATCGTTGTGAAAACAACCTTTCTGAATGGGATCTTAAGGAGGAAGTTTATATGGATCAATCTAAAGGTTCTTCCACTGAAGTTAAAGAAAGAATGGTGTGTAAATTGAAGAAGTCAATATATGGACTTAAACAAGCTTCTAGGCAATGGTATTTAAGTTCAATAATAACATTACTTCTTTTGGTTTTAAAGAAATCACTGTTGATCAGTGTATTTACTAGAAGATCAGTGGGAGTAAGTCTATATTTCTAGTCCTTTATATTGATGGCATTTTGCTTGCTGCTAATTACTTGGGGTTTTCTGCATAAGACTAAATAATTTCTTTATAAGAATTTTGAAATGAAAGATATAGGAAAGACATCCCATGTGATTGGAATTTCAAAATTTTGTAAGAAATTAGAAGGATTAATAGGATTGTTTCGGAAAGCCAATATTGAGAAAATTATTAAGAAATTTATTACTAGTAAGTGCATAGTAGGTGTAATCCCTATTCAAAACGGAGATAAAATTAATCTTATGCAATGTCCAAAGAATGATGTGAAACTTAAGGAAACGGAAACAATTCCATATGCTTTTGTTGTAGGCAATTTGATGTACCTATAAACTTGTACTAGATCGATATCAGTTACTATAAGAAAAAAGGTTTTTTCGATGAAAATTACATACGAAAAATAAAGCTTTTTTGTCAAAAAAACAAATTTGGCGACAAAAATTACTGATGGAAAAAAAATTAGAGAAATAGCCATTGGTAAATTTAGTGATGAAATTTTATGTATTCGTCGCTACCATTAGCGGCAAAATTTTGGATTTCTATCAGTAAGCTCAAGAAAATTCGCTGACGAATTTATAGAATTCCATCACTACTTTGCAGATGGAATCGTAATATTTTTTTGGTAAATTTGCAGATGGTAAATAGTATGTTCGTTGCTAAAGTTACTACTAGATATTTATATTTATGTCACTAAATTTATCGACAGAAATATTAACCATTGCTAAATTTTTATCAACGGATATATTATATCGATAACTTAAAAACAGATTTATTTATTCCATCGCTAATTAGAAATGGAATGGTATTTTCCATCGGTAATGTATTGACAAAAGTTATCGTTCCATCTCTAAATAGCGATGGAATATTGTAGTTATGTTGGGAAATTTAACTTTGATAAATTTTGACTCTTATTTCTCACTTCTTATTTGAGTTTTCTGTTCATTATCCTGATTTTTAATACAATAAAAATTTAAAATGTACACGAATAAGTAATCATTGTAATTAACTGTAAATTAAGAATTTGTACAAAAACTTAAGAATAGCAAAACATCAAATATATTCTCTTATATAGGTGGTGAAGGCGGATGCTCTGATTACTGCAATATTGTCCCTCAAATTCAATTGATCCATCTTATTACAGAGTTCCACTATGTACTCCATCGACTATTACAACTAAATTGCCAGCCTCTCTATCATGCTCTCAATTTAGAGGACTCCCTCACTTGATGCGGACAGCCTACTAGATCTAACTATAGTGGATGTGGAGGATTGCCAAAAACATGTGTTTGCAACTAAACCTAAGCTGAAAATCCTTTCATGGAGGTCCTTACCACCCACTGCATCAAGATACCCCTGACTCTCATCAACAGTTTCAGAGTTCTCAGACTATCGTTCAATGCTTTCTTATATTTTTTCCTATAATTATAATTGATTATGTTAATAAGTGATACTTTTTAAGAATTAATATTAAAGTATAAATTTTACATACATGAAATTGTCTGCATCAGTTATTGATGAAAGTCACACCATCATGATTCTTGGCAAGAGCGTGCAAAAAGATCTAGTATGGTGTAAGCTTCCTATCCATTGACTTTTCCTACATCAAAATAAATTGTTATAAGTGAACTATAATTTACAAAAATTTTGTCAGAATTTCCTCTATTTTTATGATAGATACCCTATGTTAGAAAAAAAATTTAACTCAACAACACAGTCATTAATGACACTAGACATTTATAACATTATTATTCTCCATAATGTATATATATTTTCATTTTAAATTTCATACATCAAAGTACAAAAGTTATGATATAAGTGTAAGGTTTTGATAATTCCAAGTTAAAGTACATGCTCCTAGTGGGTCAAAGATCCTCTAGTGTGTACAAGTAGGCTCTCTCTATTTCGTCCTTTACATTTGTTGACAAATTGCACCTTGAAATGGATATTACCTCATGCTTCATATATTTATGGTGGTCGAACACTATTATTGTGTATTGAAGCAAGAAAGTCTATATAATGTGTACAAGCTCACTTCTCCCATACATTATATATTTTGGACCCAAAAAAAATTCTTTCTAAAAAATGAAAAAAATACAATAGGCACTTATAAACAATAATATTTATATAATTAATGTATAAAATTAGATAAAATAAAAATTAAAGAATATATTTTGTGTACTTCAAACTTCTGATAATAAAAATCCTTTGTCGGTTAAGAGACATTCTTCTATACATAACCCTCAAGATCTATCCTCTCATTGAACTTGAAGATATTTCTTGAGCGTGTTTTAGACGGAACCAACCTAATATATAAGTTATTTTAGATCATTTTCAAATTAAAACCTATAACTTTAGTATAAAGCTATGATGATTTCATGTATTACTAAACTTTTAGAATCTTACTTACAAATTGCTGACAATTGTGATGTAAGTTTTTCCATCAACTCCCTTAGTCCCAGGCTAGAGGTTGCCTCCTTCATCCCCAACATTTACCCCTAATATCTCTATCGGTATAGGGGTGGGGGATGGCGTAGGGATGGCCGATGGTGTAGCAGGGCTGTTAGATGATATAATAGCAGGTACAGAAGGTGATGCCTCATCTAAATGTGTAGTATCATCTGTAGAATGTGCTGCTTCACCTAGAAATGCACCGGTTTTTCCAAATTGTTGTAACTTAAACCTTGGCCACATCATAGCCTGTTTTCTCTTTGGTGACATATTTTAACTTGAAATTCACATTTTATTGAATTTTTCAGGAATAGAACAATATAAATTCAATATATACCAATATATTGTTTATGCAATAATAGATTTATTCACATAATATTCTATTACAAACACAAATTAATTGCTATCAACATTTAATTGTAAATCAAAACCATCATCATCTTATTTTTCCAAAGAATTAAAATCA
Organism: Erythroxylum suave; assembly: GCA_027563595.1. Taxonomy (NCBI): domain Eukaryota; kingdom Viridiplantae; phylum Streptophyta; class Magnoliopsida; order Malpighiales; family Erythroxylaceae; genus Erythroxylum; species Erythroxylum suave. The sequence continues at coordinate 30,432 of JAOSBN010059677.1, read as the reverse complement.
AACTCAGGCTTCTCTTGTGATCTCTCACTCACCTCATCCTCTCCAGATGAAATTCCAACATATTCATTATTTGGATCGTTCAAAGGTTCATTCTCGTCATATGTTACACATGCATTTATTTCCTAAACATCTTCATCTAAAATGCTTTGCTTTCAATTCTCTTATTTTCTCCTTTTCTATATAATTCAAAAACATATCTAGGTTTTACTTTGCATACAGCTAACCGATCTGATTTATCTTGTCGTTAATTAGAAAAGGGACATAATACACCTAGATCACTTATATCACCAACACGAAAGGTTCAAATTGTCTAAATCTTTTTCGCTGGTTGATTTCAAATAGATTGTATTGATTATGCTCTTTTGTTCCAACATTAGGAGTTAGATCAAACTATTCACATTTAAATATCACATTTCATTTTATTAGCAATGCAAGGTACTCAATTTCAAATATCTCAATAATACCATAGTACATCAATTCTCCCTGTATTCAAACCCCACTATTTATTGTTGCCATGCTATAACCATGATATTTGATAAGTATGAATTGCATCATGTTTTAGGGCTTAGTTTGATATGTATTTAATTGTTAACTTAATCGTTTATTATATGTTTAGGGGAGAATTGTGTTAGTTTGTTAATTAATTATGTTTAAGTGTTTTTATAGGTTAGTATAAGTATTTGAGCTTAATTATTATTTCTTTGAGGTAACTTGATATGTTTGTTAGTGTTTCACGATCAATAATAAAGAACGGAGAAGTTTCAGAGACATTTGGACCAAAACAACAGCCTACGATCGTGGTACAATGAGCCACAATTATGACAGAAGCACTAGAGTCAGCCCACGATCATGGCCCATATGCGCGATCACGACAGAAGTTTAGGACACAACCCAAGATTGTGGCTAGCCTACCATGATCGTGACATAAGGCTCGTATGTGGCCCATGATCGTGGCCTGTGATGGAAGACTTGTAGGCACTAAAAAAGTCAAGTTTCAAGGGAGTTTTTAGACCTTTCAAACCCTAAAAAAACCTTAGGGCTACCTAGAACACAAAAGGTATATAAAGAATAAGACAAAAAAGATATGGGATCTTTTGCATCAGCCACAATTGGAGAGAAACCTTAGAGACAATTGTTGAGAGAATGAGAAAGGGAATAAGAAAGAAAGGAATGGAGAAGAAGCCGACATCAATGTACTTCCTGGACCAAAAGTTTTCGATGTTGCTGCTTCCTCTCTTTATTTAGAATCACATTTCTTGTTATTTTCCATTTTTATTATTGCACATAATTGGAAATAGCAGTTTGATGATAGGATTGCGAATGTTGGGATGTTATATACTCACCTTCATGTTTTTTTTAATCTTTGATATAATAAAATTTAATTGTTTTATGTTTATTAGATTTATTGTGATTCATTTTTATGATTGCATAATTCAGTAATAGAATGAGAGGGTGAATTGAATGAAAAACAATTAAATTGGGCTAACAAGAGTTTGGTGATTTAATAAGAACGAGAAATTAATCAAATCGGCAATTTTGTTAAGAGAGATCTCGTATAGGTTCTTGATAGTTTATTGGACAACTTTAGATCTAATTAGGGTTTAGGATAGATTTTTAATTGAGAAATTGCAATTTTCCATAATTTGATTAATGTTTAAAATTTAGGGTTAATGGTTATAACTCGAGAGAGTAATCAACCCTAGAATCGTCTAGGACCAATAATCCAATAATTCATAATTAATTAGGTTAGCGATAAACATAGGTAAAAATTCTCCTTTCTCTCAATTGATAGTTTCGTTAAGTTGGTTCTTAAGTGTGTTCTGCAACTACTACTTTGTTAGTATTTTCATAATTTATTCTTAGAATTGAGTCATGTGATTGAATTAAAATTCTTGCCTTAGTTTGTTACATTTTAAATTATTGCGAATTATTTTAGCCTTAGAGTTTAGGAATAGATTATCCCTCCTTGTGGGATCGGCATCTTAGGTACTACACGAACAATCTGTAATCTTGCAGATTATCGAGGTTATTAATTAAAAGTTACACACGTCAGAAGACCATGATCATGTTTTTAGCGCCGTTGTCAAGGAGGCGATTAGTTTAGTTTTAGTTTAAGACATTTAGTTAGTTTTTAATTTTTGTTTTCATTCTTTCTTTTCTACTTCTGAAGTCGTGCTCTTGTATGAACACAAAAGAGTCACGAGAGGTTTGAGTCACATAATTGAAATCGTAAATTTAGACATCACTTGACTAGAACAAACCATTAGGAAAGCTAAACAAGAAGACAAAGAAATAGCGAAATCAATAATGACCGAGGAATTTCAGCGAGGTTTGGACCACGGAGCAAATTGAGGATGTCAACAATAAACCCTTATGGATTTCATGAGACCAGGTTTCAATACGGATAACTAAGACCTAGGCCACCCGTACAAGTAACATTATTTGACAACAAAATGTGTAGTTTTATGGACTAATGAACGAAGATCCCAACGCATATATAGTGAACTTCCTTGAAATTTGTGATATCTTCGGTATCATCAGATGTTAGAAGAAGTGATCAGAATTAGGCTTTTCCCTTTTACCCTTAGTGGTAGAGCAAAGGCTTGGTAAAAATATCTTCCCCTGACTAAGACCACTAAGATCATCAAAGAAATTACCAACTTCCAGCAAAGTGCCGAGGAATCGATCTACGAAGCATATGAAAGATACAAGGATTTGCACTGGAAGTGCCTACACCATAACTTACCTAAGAAATTCTTGTTGCAAACATTCTATAATAGAGTAACCCCATATACGAGAGGCAAGATTAACACGGTTTCAAGAGGATCACTGATGAGAAAAACAGTCGATGAAGCAGAAGAGCTAATAGAGGAGATGGCTAGTAATAGCTACCTATGACAAATAAGGATTAGATAAACTACTACATTTCATGAACAAAATGAAAATTGTAACTGTTGGTCAAATGATGGAAATGCATGCTAAAATTGATAACTTGATGTGACAGCTCAACAGTATGAAGGCTTTTTCCTTAGCTTTGGTGAAAGCCATGCAATTCAAGTGTGAACTCTGTGGACAAATGGATCATGATATGGTGGATTGTTACTTGATGAAGGAAAGTGATCTAGAGTAAGTGAATTATATGGGAGCTCAATATGTATGAGGAAGGGGGTACAATTCTTACTCCGGCACTTATAACCCTAGGTGGAAGAATCACCCTAACTTCTCTTTGACGAACAATGCTAGAGGACAGTTTAGACCTCAAGGACAATCGGGCGTCCAACAAGAAAAACCAAACTCAATAGAATCTAAGTTGGATAAGATCAAATTTGAGGCATGGAGGATGCACATAGGAGGCTTGAAAGTAAATTAGAGCAAGTTACTAAGAACCACGCCTCTTTAATACATAATTTGGAGGTCTAAGTAGGTCAACTAGTGGAGGTAATATCTACTCAGAATGGATGAACCATTCTAAGCAATACCGAGTCTAACCTAAAGGAACAGATCATGGCCATCACTTAAACCTCGAAAAAGAAACTTGAACATATGAAGGAAGATGGAGACAAGGAAGAAGGACAAGTAATTGTGAAATTCCTTCTAAGTGAGCTTGTAGTTGAGCTAGTCTAGGAACCTTGAACAGAAATTCCATACCTTATTCTAACTCAGCGCAAGTCAATTTCAAGTAGGACAACCAGGAATTTAAAGGAGGTTGAATCAAACAAGGTTAAGGACATAACACAACAATTACAAATGAGGCTTACATTAAAGGAATCAATCAAGAAGAAGGTTAAAGAGTGCATATTAGAAGAAAACCGTAACATAACACAAAAGAAAGAGGTATCAGGGGATTTTTACATTCCTTATAGTATCAATGGAGTCAACATAGACAGGGCATTCATGGATTTCGAATCTAGGGCATGGTAGCTTATGTGCAAATTGTTAGATCAGTGACTGCACTTCCATTGCACCAATCATTTGAACCACTGTGAGTGAAAGAAGAGTGTTGAGCTACTGATGGTAAAAGAAGCACTACATGGGAGACAATTCATAGAATTTTATTTCCTTTGATTGTTTTTAGAAAGTTTGGATTTTGTAATTAGGTTGTTGTGTTTCCAAAGAAAATCAAGAAAGTAGGGAAAGATGAAAGGGCCATAAAAAGTTAAGAAGTGATTTTCAGAAGGTGGAGAAGGACAAAAGAAGAGAAAAATAAAAAATTTGTTATGGCCTATAGTAGGATAGAAAGGGAAACACACGACTATCATTATCAAAATTTACTATTCTACCCTCCAATCACCTATATATTCATTTCTAACTTCACTTTTTCATTTACTTTCATTTTTACTTTATCTCTATAAGATTTAAACCTCCAAACACTCTCACTTCTCTCTACCCAAATTTGAAACTTCTAGTTCTTCCAAATTTTACTGACTCGCAAGCCAGTATGTCGCGCATCAACTAAATAGTAAAGCACGATCAATCAGCGAGGGGAAACCAAGTTTTAGGATGAGGGAAAAGGAACAGGGCAACTGATTACAAAACACCTTTCTCAATCTTCTTTGAATGAGGAAGGTACCCATTTTCATTCTCTTCACAATAAACAAATTATGGTTCCAAAGTATTTTCATTTTGAAATTTCAGATAGAATAGAATTGCAAGACAAGGTCAAAAGTTTAGCAAAGAAAATTTAATGAGGTTATTTCACTTAATTTTGATTCCCAGTTTACGAAAAACTTATCCTAGAATTTTTTACATCCCTTTAATACGAATCCAACAAACCTAGGGAACTATGGTTTAGGTTGTGGGGACAACTTTATGTGCTTGATTATGAAACTTTGTATAAAATATGTGGTTTCCTTAGGTCGTCCGTAGTGGATCAGCACGATGATTTTTGTGTCAACCTTACTAGACAGAACTAACTGGGTTAGAGCATTTCGATGCTGAGAATGCACACAACAACATCATTTAGAACCACGAACACTTGTTGATGCACAAATTCATGTGCTAAACTGTTTTTGACAAAACAAAAACCAACAAGTATTTGACAAAAAAAACTTTTCATATTATGGTGCATGGATCATAGCATCCTAGTTTGCACAACCACCTACATTTTTGACGCAATTATTTCTGCTCAAAAGAAAAGGAGCATTAACTTAGGAATTGGTTACCTGGTTTCGATCATAGCTAATTACTATGGAGTTGAGTGCAACAGACTCACGGTCTACCATCCTGATGTCATGAATCGTCATCATCTATGGCAAGCTGAAATCCTGAAATCCCATAATATGAAACTTTAGGATATTAATGCCAAGACATATGTAAAGGGCGGGACTGGTTAAGCAAGTTCAAGTGCTCAACAACAATAAGAAGAGGATTTGACTAGCTAGGAATTCGAGAAAGAAGAAGAAATAGAAGAATTGGGCTGAAAGAAAGTACTGGATTCAATTTTTCAAAACTAAGGTAATTACAATTACACTCTTTGAGAACTTCGAAAGGATGAAGGAGATGACCCGAACTCAACGACGTTAGAGTCAGGACATACATCATATCCATCATTATTTCGAGACTTAGGGCATTCAATTGCCACCTCCAATGCCATCTCCGCCTCCATCACTATAAGGATTTGTTCTGGCCCCCTTTTCCTTTTAAATTTACTCTTTATTTTTATTTTTATTTTTATTTTATTCTAATTTATGTTTCTTCATTTGTATGTGTTTTTCTGTCCCCTTCTCACATTAAGGACAATATGTTGTTCAAGTGTGGGGAGGGTTATATGTTTTATTTTAAATGTGATTTAGCATATTGTATGATAATTGTTAGGTTGCATGTTGTGAATTGTGTGAATGTGTTAATGAATTAGATGGATTGGAATTGATTTAATTTTGAACATAGTCTATTAGGTTGTGAAGAATCATTAGCTCTCAAAATTAGTAAATTGGGGTCTTTGGTTAAATATGCATCTTAAATTGGGGTCTTTGGTTAAATATGCATCTTAATTAGGATTTATCGTTAGTTTGTCACCCTCTAAATTGTCACATTCATTCATAATTTGAGGCATTTCGACTTAGGTAGCTTTGCTAGTATTTTTTCACAGAAACAAGTAGGAAAAGCAACAAGGTAGGCAATAAAATAATATATATTTTTTAATTTTAAATAAGTAACTAATTTGCTAGCCTTTGGTTTATGTATAGAGCTAATAACTAGTTGAGAACATGATGTAGCTGAGTAACTGGATTAACACACATCATAAATGTGTGCCTTCACGTAAAAAATCTATAATGATGTTCCAATCAAGCAGCTTAATACAAAAAACATGACTTAGTTGAGTAAACAGATTGAAATTCATTACCAATGTTTGTCTCACATAAAAAGACTACGTCCATGTTAAAAAAAAAAGTAAATAAAGAAAAAAATTGTTCTCGAATAAAATCCTACCAATCTTTTAATATCTTTACTTTTCATGAAAGCGTACTTCGGAGTAGTTACAGAGTCTGAATGACCAAAGAGTTATTAATGTATGTGTTGCAATTGAAAAGGGTAAACAATTTAATACTTGAGTCTGGATTAATATGTATATTTAGTTCAAAGCCCCAAAACGCGAATTTTGCATGTTAATGATTTTAAATGAATCAAATGATTGTGTTTAAAATTAAATTTATTTCATGAAGTTGAAGCCATTGTCTCATTATTGCATTATGTGCTGTGTGAATTTTTGTGTGTTTGTTGTTTTGTTTGCTTGAGGACAAGCAAGTGTTTAAGTGTAGGGATGTTGATAACTGTGAATTGTATCATGTTTTAGAGCTTAGTTTGATATGTATTTAGTTGTTAACTTAATTGTTCAGTATGTGTTTAGGAGAGAATTGTGTTAGTTTGTTAATTGATTATGTTTAAGTGTTTTTATGGGTTATAACAAGTATTTAAGCTAAATTATTATGTCTTTGAGGTACCTTGATGTGTTTGTTAGTGTTTCAGGGTCATCATCAAAGAACGGAGAAATTTTGAAGACATTCAGGCCAAAACAGTGGCCCAAGATCATGGTACAATGAGCCATAATTGTGACAGAAGCATTAGAGTTAGCCCATGATCGTGGCCCATATGCTACGATTATGATAGCAGCATAGGACACAGCCCACAATCGTGGCCTGCCTGTCACAATTGTGTTAGAAGGCTTGTATGTGGCCCATGATTGTGGCGTGCATCTGGCAAATGTGCAACACTAAAAAATGTCAAGTTTCGAGGGAGCTTTTGGACCTTTTGGATCTTAAAAAAACCTTAGGGCTGCCCAAAACGCAAAAGATATATAAATAATAAAGGTATATAAAGAATAAGACAAAGAAGATGTGGGAGCTTTTGCATTAACCACAATTGGAGAGAAACCCTAGAGAGAATTGTTGAGAGATTGAGAAAGAGAAGAAGATAGAGAGAAGTGGAAAAGAAACCATCATCAACGTACTTCTCGTATCAGAAGTTTTCGACGTTACTGCCTCCTGTCTCCGCTTAGAATCATTTTTCCTTTTATTTTCTATTTTTATTATTGTACATAATTGGAAATAACAGTTTGATGATAGGATTGTGAATGTTGAGATATTATATACTCACCTTTGGGTTTTTTTTAATCTTTGATTTATTAAAATCTGATTGCTTTATATTTATTTGAATTATTGTGATTGATTTATATGATTTCATAATTTAGTAATAGGCTGAGAAGGTGAATCAAATGAAAAATAATTAATTTGGGCTAACGAGAGTTAGGTGATTTAATAAGAACGAGAAATTAATCAAATCGGTAATTGTGTTAAGAGAGATCTCGCATAGGTTCCCGATAGTTTTTTGGACAACTTCAGATCTAATTAGGGTTTAGGATAGATTGTTAATTAAGAAATTGCAATTTTCTATAATCTAATTAGGGTTCAAAATTTAGGATTAATGGTTATAACTCGAGAGAGAGTAACCAACCCTAGGATCATCTAGGACCAATTATCCAATAATTTATAATCAAATAGGTTACCATTAAAGATAGGTAAAAATTCTCGTTTCTTTTAATTGATGGTTCCTTTAGGTTGATACTTGAGTGTGTGTTGCAACTGCTACTTTGTTAATATCTTTGTAATTGACTCTTGGAATTGAGTAGCATAATTGAATTAAAATTCTTGCCTTAGTTTGTTACATTTTGAATTACTGCAAATTGTTTTGGCCTTAGATTTTAGGATTATATTATCCCTCCTTGTTGGATCAATGCTTAGGTACTATGCAAATGACCCATTTGCTTGTGGATTATAGGGGTTATCAATTAGAACTTATACACATAAGAAAACCACGATCATTATTCTATATAAAATTTGTATCCATTAATAGAATACATTGGATACGATTTAACAGTTAGCAATGTTCCTTTCGCAAGATCACATATGAACTTCTTCTCTATTGGATTTTCTGAGGCCTACAAACAAAAAAGCAATCTATCATATTAAATAGTATAAATTCATCTAATTACTTTGATATGATATTTCATTCATTTCAATTATCACAAGTGAAACTTACATATTTGGCAAACCATTGAGGAAAGTGTTTTTCAACTTCTTTATTGATATCATCCTGTGTTGCTTTTGGCATTAACTCGCGTAACCATTACTTATATATTCTAAAAGCATTATTATATATTTTAATTCTTAATAACAATATCTTCAGAAACTCAAATAATATATTTCAAAATCAACTTAAGCTAACTACACGAGGTTGAGCCTCTTGAAAACTCAATAAAATGTAACCGTGGGTAACCTTTATTTCTTTTATTGTTAACATTATTCTTATTGATCGCCTATATTTTCATCCTGGATATCTAAAAATGGATAAGTTACCATTAACATCACTTGTTTCTCCTTTATCGTCATTACGAGGAACTTTTCTTTCTTTCGTGTGCACGTACGGCTTAAAATAATGTGAACAAAATGTAATTGTTTCTTTCACTAAATAAGCATTTCATGTCGAACCCTAAACTCCAGCCTTGTTTTTGATTTTTTTTTTCAAATGATGCAAATACCTACATTACAAATAGGGTTATTACAATTCTGTGATTAAAACATGCTATAACTTTTATTTAAATATTAACTATAATTACCTCTCAAATAGATACATCCATTAATATTGAACTGAATCAGCAAGTTTATCTTCATATGCTAAATGTATGGGTAGATGCTCCATATAGTTAAAGAAGCTTGGAGGGAAAATTCCATTCAATTTGCACAAGTTAACTGAAGTTTCCCTTTTTAGTTTTTCCATTTCCATGAACTTTATTTCAGATGATGTTAAGGTTTTGAAAATCAAACTTCATTCTGCTTTAACTTCCTAAATCTTATTCGGTAGCAACTTTCGAAATGTAATTGGAATTCGATAAACACGTGACAATCATGACTTTTCATCCCAAATAATTTGTACTTCCTTATGTCCACGCACCTTGTCAAGTTTAAAACATAACCATCGAAAAACTTTAAACTTTTCAATTATTCACACAAAATTTTCTTTTGTTTTTAGTCCAAAGTGTAACATGCTTTTGGATATTTACCAGTTCGAGGATCTTTAGCTAACACATTTCTTCTATAAAAAAGTTTCAAGTTAGCTCATAATTTTGCATTGTCCTTTATCCTCCCTTCAATGTTCATTATGGTGTCGAACAAATTGTCAAATTTTTTTCAATATGCATCACGTTTAGATTATGACATATCAAATTACTTTTTTAAGATGGAAAATCCTAAATGATACTTCATTTTCTCCATCCAAAGTTTTTACTAATGCTTCTATTAACTTCTTCAGCTTCAAGTTCTATAACTTTTAGCAACCTTAATTCATCAACCTCTTACAATATTTCTTCACCATCTTTATGAGGGGGGAGGAGGTGTTTATGCCATCCTATTCTCAATGAATTTTCGTTTATTGTGTCTAAATGGATGATCTGGAGAAAGAAATTACCTATGGTTGTCAAAACAAGATGTTTTGGCTTCGTTAGGAAGATAAAAGGCATTAGAATCATTGCTATAGTAGGACAAGCCAATTTTCCTATTGTGCTCCATCCTGACAACATAGTACATACAGGGAAATAACTAATATTCCACATCAAAGCTGCTCTTAAATTTTTTTTTTAAAGAGACACATTATATGTTCAACACCAAATTCCCAAAGATGATACAATTCAAAGACCGATGGTAGTAAGAATACATCAATTTTATGCTTTGGATTCGTAGTCTCTGCACAACCACCATCATGAATGTATATGCCTCCTTCATACGTAACTATGGAAGCAAATTATAAGGAGTAATTATGATTGGCCATGAAGAATATTGTTAGCTAGATTGACCCTAACCTAAAATTTCAACTTTCAACTACAAACTCAAAATTGGTGTTATTTAAATGTTTCTATGCGAGTGTATCTGATGGATGGCTCATTATTTCATCTTCCTATTCATGCTCATTATGCCATCTCTTGTAAGATATAGTAACATCAGAGGTATATAGTCTTTGAAGTCTCAAGGTTAGTGAGATGTAGCAACATTAGAGACATATAGTTTTTGAAGTCTGGGAGTTAGTGGAAAATAATGCATCCACATCTAGGGTACTAATTTTTGTTTCATAGAATGCTTTCTTGGTGTGAACCTAGATTGACCATAAAATTTGCACTCTTGTAATTCCATATCTTCTCCCTAAAACAACATATATCCAAAATTGCAACAATCTTTTTTTTTTCAACTAGAAAACCAAGACCCCTAATAAGTTTCTTCATATTGTCGAAATTATTAGTCATTGTATGATCAGGAGGTAATGATTCATTATATCAAGTAGAATTTTATCCAAACTTCGATCAAAAATATGCCCTTCAGACTTTATGTTCAATATTTGAGCAATTGCAGATAATTGAGTCATGATCTTATAATTTGGCCATAATTCTTGGTTAGTTGATTTTAGCAATTCAAAAAATATTTTTGCATATAGATTTTTTTTTCAGGATTTTCTATATTTTCCTAAAACGTATAATCGGATGCATCATAAACCATTTGGGTGTAAGGATTTTCAGTTGCACCCACATTATTTGTTATAAATCTAGTCCCCCTTCAAACCCATCCACATTTATTAACGAGTTTATTTCATTACTCTTTGAGGTGGTACAAATTAATGGCTCCCCATGTCATGTCCACTCAAAATAATTTGGAACAAATCCTTTTCTTAACAAATGGAGATTCACTTCATCAATAGGAAGAAAACAAATTTGTTTGCACTTTTTACATGGACATCTGATCTTTGGACCATCCATATGTGCAGGTTAAGAACATGCATATTGAATAAAAGCTTTAACTCCCTAAAAAAACTAAGGATTAATGAAACTATCAGTGTTAATTGTCTATATGTCCAAGATCTATCAACATTACTCATTTATGAAAAATTGTTATTTAAAAAAGTGATTTCATGTTAGCATCCTTCATTTCCCCCAAGTTTACAGAACATGTAATTTAATTACTTTACAGAATATCACCTAAGTTTTTACAAGACTTTGACCATTTCCTCTCTAATTTGAAACCAGCCTATCCCACCATATGAGTTCACCATTATACAAACTGAACATATGTGAGTATCAGTCAAATAAAACAATATACTAACTAAGTACTATGGTACGTGACATTGTTAGACCATATGAATCAAGAAAGCAAGTTCTCACTGTGACTCCTAGGCTCGTGGAATTTTTCGTTGATAAGCCTCACGGGATCTAAATCACGGGTTTCCAACCTATATACCATCTTAGGGGTTTATTATGCCTCATTTATAATTATACAAACTCATTTAACATGCTGTAAATACTTATGTAATTCATACATCTAGCCATCAGTCATTCTAACAATATTCCTAAACAATATCATACAAAACCAAAATAACTATTTTTGCATTATCACTAACAAGTTGATTTCCAAAGTTTGACTTTAAACAAGCACTATGGTACGTGACATTGTTACACCTTATCAATCGAGAAAGAAAGTTCTCACTGTAACTTCTAAGTTCATTGAATTTTTCACCAATAAGTCTCATGGTAGCTGCATCATAGGTTTCCCGCCTATATACCATCTTAAGGTTTATTATGCAAAGAATTGTCAAGTTAATTACGTCAATTTCTTATGTTAATAATAAGTTTGAATTAATCACCTACAAGGTCAATTCTTTATGTTTCAATTTAAACAATGCCCACACATAAACATGTAATATATTAAACCTCAGCCTAAAATCTCATTAATCATTGTTATAAGTAAAATTGCAAAGAACAATACAAAATCAATCACATTGTACACATTACTTAGTTGAACGACTTACCTTGATAGATGAGCAATCGTAAACTACAAAGAAGATGAATGAGATTAGACAATTATTGACGCTCTTCAACATATAAGGTGGGTTGTAAGAAATACAATATTAATCCTTATTAGTGACTATTATCAAGTAAATTGACATAACTTGACACATTTTAAGTTTCAACAAAATTAGGGACTCGTAGACTTTTTTTTAGTTTTATTGCAATATAATTGGCCTTATCTTGCTTTTTATACATGACATCTCTGTTCAAAATGATTTGTACTATATTCAATTGGTTGAGTGGAATATGAATCTTCATATTATAAATTATAATTTGAATAGAAAAGATCTTTATGATTTCTTTGTTTTCTTTTATTGGCCCTTCAATGAAATAAATTATAATTAGATGAAGTATTTTATTAGGTTTCTCACATTTTAGCACTTTAGGTTTCTCACATTTTAGCACTATATTAATTATTTACCTTTGTATTGTGTCCTTAAATTTATGGTTGCATGTTATATATAGTTATAGGTTTATAATGTCTTGGGCCTTTTATTAATGCTACTATAAGTTTTAGTGTTTTGATTAATGTTTATAATGAATTAGATGAAATTTTGTCAAAACTTGATCGGTCATGTTGTGTCACTTCATTTTGTTCTTGGTTATTTGGCTTGATATTTCTTAGTACAAAAGTTCAAGAGGTTCTTCTTTATTAGAAAATTGAGTTAGATTTTTAGTGACATGATGACTATACTTACAATATTTTAAGAATATACTTTTTGTGATATGCATTATAAAATAATCTTAAAATTTTATTTAAAAATCCGTTTCTTTTATTTTATGTCTTATTTTGTCTAAAATTAAAACATCTTTCTCTTTCTTCAAATTCCAAACTCTATCAAACTCACTTCTTTAATTTGGATCTAAATTTTAAATATTTGTTTTTAATTATAAAAAGTTTTAGGTAAATTTTCTATTCATCTTTTAAGTACATTAAAAAGATATTAAACCATAAAAATTCAATTTCTCTAGTCTTAAAATTATTAGTTGATCATAAATTATTATAACTAAAACAACATAGTTTTACAATTTTGAGATGTTTATATCTTTAAAATCTACTAATTTGTCTAGAATCTCTTTCATGTTCTGAGTCTAAACCTATTTCTACCAAAAATAAAGCACTAATTAAGGACATACTCATCCCATTTAAACATATTTTTTAAAGTTAAAATGAATTCATGAAAATAAGGAGGGAAATGTATGAGCTGAAGTTCAAGGAACCAACTACAAGATAAGCAACAAGCTTGATAATGCTACACATAACATCAGTATTACAACCATTCATTTCTAATTAATTAGGTGCAAAAACTAAACACTAACAAACACATGAATAACTTATGCTTTGAATCACAAGAATAAATGGTTTAATAAAATTATATCAATTTCATTCAGAATCTAGCATCCAAGATTGTCTTAAGATTCATCTTTTATTCTTTAAAAGTTAGAAATTTTGGCATGACAACTACTTACATCTTATCTAATAAACCATTTCTCTTTATTCTATTGTATCCTCTTCTCTAAGATCTACTACTTGTGTTTCTTCACTCTCCTAAAGCACATACGGTTTCTCTCTTTCCATATCTTATAGATGCATAAATTGAAACTAATAACATAAATAATCAAGTTACCTTAAACTACAGTGGTAAACTTATATCTAGTTTGTGAAAACTTCATAATTCATGACAAATCTTTTACAAAGGAATAAATCTTAGATAGTTTTCCAAATTTTTTGTTGTGAAGTTACAATTAAAGAAAATATGGATTAAACCAATACCTTAGCCGATGATTAAACTAGGACCTCAACCCAGTGAAAAAAAAGATAATTACCTATTTAATTAAAGAAAAAACAAAAACCCTTACAATTAAAGCAACACACAAAACCCAAAGATGGACCACTTGCCTCAATTGATGATTAAATGAAGAAGACAATGATGACATGCGATGGAAGAAGATGGACACAGAGAAGGGCAGATAGTGAGGAAACTAAAGCGCTTACGATGGACGATAGAGAATCAAGGACGACGACAGTGATAGGGAACTAGCGACGATGACAACGGAGAAAACGAAGAAAAGAGAGAGGAGAAAATGAGGATGGATAAGGGGGTGGAGTTTATGGATAGGTTTCATTTTATTAGAAACGTTGAAGATGAAGCTAACGATAACATTTAGGTTATAATTTTACTGATGAAATCGTTATTTTGTCAGTAAATCACTGACAAAATCCAATCCCGCTGGTACACCTTGATACTTATTTATGCCAACAAGCATTACTGCCTAATTTACAAAAGGATATCACTCTTTTGTCACTATATTCTGTCGAAAAAATTATCGATATAATTTCGCTCCACCTTTATCGATGGATATTTTAGCTATCACAAAATGAAATTTTGTTGACAATGTTATCGACAGAAATTGATTTTCTATTGCTAATTGCCTAAGGTATTTTTACCATTGGTAATTTGTGATTTTCTTGTTGTGAGTTTTGCAATAAAGATGCTAGGTAGATATCAAAGTAATCCTGATATTGATCATTGGAAGGCTACAAAGAAAGCGTTAAGATATATTCAAGGAATAAAGGATTACATGCTCACTTATAAGAGGTCTAATTATTTAGAAGTCACTGGATATTTAGATTCATATTTTGTTGGGTATGCTGATAGTAGAAAGTCATCATTTGATTGTTTGTTCCTATTATATGAAGGAGCAATCTCTTGAAAAATTACCAAACAGTCTATCATTGCTTCATCTACTATGGAAGCATAATTTGTAGCATGTTATGAGGCTACAGTTCATGTATTAAGGCTGTGGAATTTTATTTTTAGGCTTGGAGTTGTTGACATAGTAAACAAGCTATTAAAAATTTATTGCGATAAATCTGCAACAATTTTCTTCTCTAAAAATGAAAAATACTCCATAGGCACAAAACATGTGGAATTAAAGCATTTTGTTATTAAGGGGAGATTAAGAAACAAATAGTGTATATAGAACACATTAGGACGGATCTTATGGTTGCAGATCCCCTAACTAAGGGCTTACAACCAAAGACATTCAAAGAAAATATGCTTAAGATGGGTCTTGGTTGTATCGATGATTGACAATAATGCTTGATGATAATGTTTTAACACTCTTGAGCTTAATAATAATATGTTTCTGAATTTTATATTTATCATTCATTGTGTTTATGTATACATAATTGTTTGAATAAGAAAATTTTATGTAATTTCATAACAAGTATGTGGATTGTATATGTACAACTTATAGACCTAAACATAATAAGTTCTTAATGTAGTGGTATATGGAAGGGAGTATATGCCTATATTGTATATGACTGTCATAACCCACATTATGTAATTTATTGTGTTGAGGTGCTTATGATATTACTAGTTTATAAGATTTAATTTTTGCTAGCCTTATGTTATATCATTAAATGTAATGATGAAACATTTAGCCAAGTGGGAGAATGTCAAAAATATATGGCCTAATGTTATGACCATATTTTCTATGTGCCCATATTAAACTTGTTTTAAGGTTTTCTTGTTTTAATAGTATATTAAATCATGACTGTTAATTTATTACTTGATGGATGTGCAAGATTTAATGTTAACAGGAAATTGTATATAAACTAGTCTTCTCTCTACCCTAATTAAGTACAGGCAAAACAAATACAGAACCTAGGTATTTGTGTATGGGGCTTTCCATCAAGCTATCGTGCAGAAAGATGATTAAGAGAGAGAAACTAGTTTGTGATCATTGAAAACTTTCTTTCCGTATCAAAACAAATTATGCTCAAGGTAAGTGATTTATTTGCTTCATTTATGTGGTTATTATTATATTCAAGAAATGAATGAGCATGAATGATTTTATGTTTTTGATGTTTGAATATTAAAAAAGAAAAACTTAAACTCCAAAAGAAACTAAAATTAATGATCACTTATTATTTATTTGACAAGGAAATGAAGGACTTTAATATAACAGAAGACTTATATGGGATTTATTCGATAAGGAAATGAAGGACCTAACACAACAAAAGTCGTTTATGGAAAGAAACAGAAAACCCTCAAAATTTGACTTTGATTGTTTTCCAGATTGTTGACATAGAAGAAACAAACAGGTGGTTACCTTCTTGTTTTTTTTTTTCAATTATTGACAAAAAGACAAAAAATCTTGCATCCAAATTCTTTTTTGCTTGTTTAACTCAACTTAGTCATTTGATGGGTAAAAAAGAATGAATTTATGTATATATATTCTCTTACATAATAAAAATGATGTCATCTCCTTTTTCCTATGCATAATATATAATTTCCTATGTGTCAATCCCTTTCTCCAAAATTATATCACATTAACTAAATGATTGAATCCTGTGTCCGGAAAACCTAGTGCACCTAAGTGCTTGGACAAGCATCTTCTGGGGAGCTTTTGGTCCACATATCATTGTGTCCAGGATCAAGCCCCCTTTCCTTCTCCTTTCTTATGTTTTCGTTGAATAACTCAATTCAACCAGTGAAGATATACTGTACATGTTCTTAGTGGAAGCCGAACTGAACACCAACCGACTGTGGGCAGGTGAAGCTTTGTCTCAAAAGTCAGGAATGGTCTCAATTACCACTTACGAAATATTTATTCTGTTTTGTAGGCCTTGTCCATGAATACGAGCAGAGAAAACTGAACACTCGTGACAATAATGTTAGATCCAGTAATTTAAAAGGTGAATGAGATTCTCTTTGAGTCTCATTCAAATTAATTTATGATTAAAAATATAGGACTCTTACAGTGTGTTATGGTTGACCAATGTGAGCACTAACTCTAATTCTGAACTGAGTGCCCCCTTTTCAACAATATTCGTTCTAGTTTTTTGTCTTTCTTTTTGCCTGACTGAGACAACACACAAGTCAACAATAAATTTGGATGGATCAAAACCTTGACACATAACTACTGACACTTTAACCTTATTTGCTTTACAGTTTCATTTTAGGGAATACACTTAACCATTAAGCTAAAAACTTTAACTTTATGAAAAAGATGATAATACCTTTGACTCTTTTTAAGAAGCTTCTTGTTAAAATTTGGATCTGAATACCTTATAAAAAGATGAAGTGTCTGGCTTGAAATTTGAAGGTATGTACTTTATGTTGTGTTTATTAGATAAGGTTATTCAAAGTTAGCAAATAGGTACAGGTACTTTTTTGTCAATTTGAAATTAGTTTTCTACCTGTCGCAAACTAAAGTGGATCTTAAATGTGATATGATGTATTTTCTCGGTGGTAGTGTAATTTTGACTTGCAAAAGTAGTACGACGCACTTTCCACGGTCACTGCATTTCGGGTGTATTAGTGGTCATTTTTGTCGTTTTGAAGCTCATGTGTTACCCCGCCGAGATACGAAAAGAATGGCTCTCATCACTGATACCACAGGGGTTACCCCCTTGGCAAAGGGTGATGGCTCTGATACCACAGGGGACATACCTCTCCCATACAATCCTGAGATTGTTCCTCAATAAGATCGTTCGTCTAACCATTAGGTATAGCTTGCCTCTTGATCATTTGTTTTTCATTTTTTTATATGTTAGTTCTTTTGTTGACAATTTGGCTTCTGCCAAAGTTGCCACTGTTGTTATAGTGATGTTTTAAAGGTAACAACCTTTAATATGTTTGTACAAATTTTATTTTAATTAATAAAATGTATAGTGATGTTTTAAAGGTAACAACCTTTAATATGTTTGTACAAATTTTATTTTAATTAATAAAATGAAAGATATTTTTTTATTAATTTGATATTCTTTTTATATATGAATTGATGTTAATCTTAAATCGAATTAATGAAGTTTATGATACAAAAACATAGTATAAAGAAAATCATGATGAGATCATGATAATGAGATTCCTATCATGAGCAATTATGTTAATAGCTGAATAATCTTAGTCATAGAATTAATAAGACAAGACATTATTAATCCAGACATACTAGCACATATTATGCTCCTTGATTTGATCAAGCTATGAATCTCACAAACTATAAGTATGAGATGTTTAGAGTTAACATGTGGATATTTCCTAAGGATAGTACGGTCACCGGATGACCCACTATGAGATTATTATATGAATAATCTATAGAATGTCAATGATTAATCTTATCATAGCAATGAAGCAAATATTCTTAGACTTAAAGTACTCAAAGATATCTTGAATATAATCCTATGCTTTGACATCATTCTTTGTTACCTTAAGATGAGGTCGCTCTTAGGGTGGCGATTGGGTACAACTATTGATATTCGAAGGTAATTGGGTAGCCAATAAAAGATTCACCACTCCTAATAGAAAGAGATGATACCCACTTTCTTTTATTTGGTTCATTACACGTGAGTCTCTGGCCAGAGCAGTTATATGTCATGAAGAGAGTCTTCAATGACACATAAGAGTAATGAGATCCCAGGACAAGAACTAATATCACTTAGAATAAATGTGACGTAGGCAGTCTAATGGAAGTTGACACATAGCTTATACTTTAAATCAAGTGGGGTATAGTATGGTGAAAGGACGAATTGCTTGGTAATTTTCTATCGAAAGGTTTATAAGTTGGATAATTAACAATTGAAGAGCTCATGTGTTAATCCGCTTATATTCCAGTAAAATGGCATCTTGAAACCTTTCATGATTTGATTGAATTAAAAGTTAATTCAAGTGCTTTAAATAACAAGGAACCTAAGGGTCACATGCATAAAAGATCAGATGAAAAATAAGTGTGTATGACCTAATTTTAAATAGGCCATGATTGTGACTCATAAGGTCACAATCGTGGCCGAAGGCGAGCCTATTTTAAAAACCACGATCATGACAGAGGCCATGAAATGATATATAAGTGTAGCACTCCATTTCCATCGGTTATGTATTCATACATCCCAAGGATATTCAGACACACACCCTGTGAAAGCAATGCGCTAGAGTAGTCAAACAAAACTCATTGCAAAATTTTTTTAAAATCGTCACATGCATTTTTCGGAAAACTAATAATCAAAAAGCCCATTTTATTCACGAAATATAGAAATTTAAACAAAACAATCATTTAAAGTAAGACCATCTAGGTCGACTCACAGTATGCTCTAGATTAGCATTTGCTTCCAATATCTGGAAACGTCTAGATACAAATGATGAATCTTGTATGTCAATTTCATGCAACACACATAGTGCACACACATTATTAATTTCACATTCACATAAACATTTCATTATACACATATGTGTATGCGTAAGGTATAATGCATGCTCATATTGACAATTTCGGGTAAATTTCCTTTATTCGCATTTCATAATCACTTGATAACATCTTTGAATCATTCTTTAATACTTAATGCACTTTACTCACTTTAATCACCACATCTCTCATCAAATAGGGTCATTCAAGATCTCATTTAAACCTAATTACTTTGTAAGGAAGCACCCTAGCATTGATTTGTTTATATAACAATCAAAAGACAACTCTTTACCTCCATAAGTCTGGCCACGATCGTGACAAAACCATTTTAGCGTTGGCTACAATCGTGCTGTAAAGGCCACGATCGTGACAGAAACTATTTTCGTCAGGTCATGATGGTGTTGTAAGGGCCACAATCGTGCCCTGCAGTTTTCTTCCTTCATTCATCCGAATTCAACACATATCATAACTCCAATTTCATACCAATTTTTCCATAATTCATACACATTAATGCAATTTCATTCTATGCTAATTAAACTACCCATTTATTACATTAAACTCTCTAATCCTCAACTCATTTAATTCATCATTTCAAACTCATTCTCATCATTCATGAAATCCCATCTCCTTCCTTACTATGTCTTATTCACAATGCATCAAACAATTCATTCATTATGTTATGTCATCATTTAACACTCTAAACATTTCATATTTAGATGCATTACCTTCAAATACCCTTTTCTTTAAAGGTATAACATTAAGATCAATCAAAACTTATTACACATTTAACCAACTTTTTCAACATCACTTATGTTTCTTTTTAAGCCCCAATTAAGTCCAAAAGCACCATAGTTATATATCTCATCCTTAATTGGTCCAATCATTGCATAATCAACACAGTATCATGAAAAATCACTGCCTTGCCATGAATGTGACAGAAACTAATTTCCCAGTATTCCTGCAGTTTTGAAGAATAGAAGGATAAGACAATATAACACATATATATAACAAGCTTTGACATTTGACATATATAACAAACTTTTGGCAAAACAATGAGAATCTTTTGAATCACCATAATACTTGATTCAAAAAGTTCTCACAAATGCCAAACATATCTTGTTCCAATTCATTTTCTTAACTTAAATTTGAAAAAAGGAAGTTTTTTTATTGTATAGCAATTTACATTTTTTAAAAAAATATAGGATTCTTTTTTTATTTTTTTATAATTACCTATAAAATTAAAAAATTACCTTTAAAAACAATTAGATAGAATAACTTTGACATTTTCAACAAATAATGATAGCACAAAATCTGGATAAATACTAATTACTATTACAGGAAGAAGGATAACAAAAGAAATAAATAACTCCCGAGGTTCCGAATCAAAACAATAAGAATTGGAGGCATTAAACAGCTTGTATCCATAGAACATCTGGCAAAATAAAGATAATAAACAAATTGGAGTTAATATCATTCCAACTGTCACTGCAAAATTAATTGGTATTTTTGGTATTAAAAGAAAATTTGGTCAATAATTATTCCAAAAAAACTATTAATTCAACAAAAAAACTGCCCATGCCTGGCAATGCAAGGGAAGCTAATGATAAGATACTGAACATTATGAATATTTTTGGCATTAGGGTAGCTATTCCACCCATTTTATCAAAATAAGCAAGATGTATTCTATCAAAACTCGTTCCTACCAAGAAAAACAATGCAGCGCCAATAAATCCTTTTTAAAAAATTGTATTGCCCAGGGGATGCTAAAGCTGCATAGATTATTTGCAATGCCTACTATTATTAACCAGGGAGAAAATAATCAAAATAATAAAGAAAAAAGATAAATAATATAAATAATAAGGAATAGAAAGAAATTAATCACTTCAATCATGTATCAACATACAATCGTCTGGAAAATTCACCGGGAAAAGAGAAGGTTCTATTGGAACAATTAGTTTTTTCAGGGTACTTTTTCCTAGTATTCCTACAGTTTTGTAATTTTTCTTATGACACATTTTTAGGTCAGTTTTATATGACCTTTATAACCTAGAAAATGAGGTTTTTAGGCAACACGTTCTGCTAATAAAATGTTCAGTAAAACACTCCATCTAGCACATTTCAGCACACATTTAACTTCATTCCCATCTTAGTTCATCTCTTCTTAGTTTATCATTTCTAACTCATGTCCTCATTATTTCCTCTTCATTCTTACTTCCACTTCAACTCAATATCATGCACAATCATTAACCCAAAAATAGGACATGTAATTCATTTACAAAAATCCATTTTTTTGCACTTCTTTCAACCCCATCTTAGAACTCATTCTAACTCTAAATTATTTTTACATCAATTTGACTTATAAATCAACATACACATAAAAGCAAGACATAAACATATCCAGGTTTTCCTTATTCACATCCAGCACATATAACACCATCTTATGATCATATGCCCTCTAGCCATCATTATATATGCTTCATTCAACAAATCAAGAAGAGTAAAGCTTTTAACTTACTTGTTTGCTTAAAGATCATCAAAAATCACCTAACACTAGCTTTCCCATATATCACAGGATCATCATCTTTCAAGGAGTGATTTAGGTCATTTTGTAGCAAGATGAAGAGGAAAATAAGGATCTTGAAGTGAGTGGTTTTTTTTTTAACAAAAATCAATGATGTGAAGGTGGAGAGTAAAAATCGTGAATGGAGAAGAAGAAAGAAATGAAGAAGATGAATGTGGGAGAGAAGCTTACGAAGAGAGAGAGAGAGGCAAATAGCAAGTGAAAGATCAAAATGATGGGTCTTTCATTTAATAAATTGTGGGTTAACCAAGTGGTGTGGCAAGTGACATGTCACTTGCCACATCTCACTTTCACATGGTCCAATTTTGAGCCTTTAAAAAATGTTAGTCCATTTATCTCCCAATTCTAAGCCAATTGACTTCTAATTTTAAATGACATGCGTCATTAAATCTTAACGTCACTTACCAAAATTTCTACTATCATTTGACATTTATTACTACTACTATTCATTAATTGTCTCACCATTTGGCATTTTTTAGTCCATAAATACCCAAAATTATAGAAAGTTCTCAAAATTCTCCAAAAATTCTAAATTAATAATTTGATTCACCAAATCAATTTTTGAACAAAATATTCACTATCCACATCATAATTACATTAAATCAATCATTTACACCAGGAAAATGTCAAATGAGTGCATGAACAAATTATTGTAATGTGTGCAATGATTAAATTCACGTGTATGCATGCTATATTATGCATGAGCTTCAAGTGCATTTCTCTATTATCTCATTGTCAGTTCTCAAGTATGGTATTTCTGGCTCTAACCTTAATATGGGAATGGGATGTTACAATAAGTGAGTTCTTTACTTATGTACACAAGCTTCCTCCACTTCTTTTACAGCCAAGTGATAACATAAAGGCTCTAGAAGAATTCTAGAGTGAGAGTGAGCTTTCTTAAGTCTTATTGTTGCAATTCATGCAATTGTTGCATTAATCAAAGTGTATGCAACAAGATTCTTGACCTATCTTCCATCATCTTGAGAATTTACTAGAACTCATCTAGTTAGGTGCTCAAATCATCCTTATACATTGTTTCTTCATCTTCTTTGTGTGTTCTTGTGCAATTAAGGACGGGTTTGGTTTTTGCAACAACCCAAACAAGGAGAAGAACAAGAAAGGAGGAGATACAAAAGGTAAAAAGTTTATATTTTATGTTCTTATATACATATCCTTACATGCATGTTAGATTCTGTGCTCTTCAGGGATTTAGATACTTTCACTGCATCCTCATGCATATGATGCATGAAACCATGGCTAACCGAATAGTGGTATCAGAGCAAGTTTATGCATGATATAGATGATGTATTGAACATGTGCAAAGTGTTTGCAGGTTTGTGACTGACTTACATGTTGATTTGAAAAAATTTGTGTAAATTATAAATTTTTTTGATTTTCTTTCTAAACAATGTTTATAAGATGTTATATTATGTTTCTACAGAAGGAAATTACAATTGAATGTTATTTGTTATTTTATTTCAAATTTATATCCAGGTTGTTCATCTGTTGATTTCTGGGATTTTCTCGAAAACTAATTGCATATGCTAATTTTGAAAATTTCGTAATAATTCTATATTTTTTTTATTTCACAAAAATGTTCATAATGTGTTATATTATGTTTCTGTAAAAGGAAAATGCAATTAAATGTCGTTTGCTATTTTTTTACGAATTTAGTTTCATCTTGATGCATGTATGAAGTTCTGGAAATTCTAGAAATGTGATGAACATGCATGCATGAAAATTCCATATTAATTTTTATAAAAATTATTTTTATAAATTTTATGCATGAACATGCATGATGAGATGTTTCCACATGTATGAGATGCATGGCACTTGTTTTTAAAGTGATTATCTTATGCATACATGATGTAATGTATGACTTGTGTTAGAATTAATGTGACAAGTGTCACAAACATGTGATGTGTTGGATATTTCCTATTTATTAATAAATGATTCTTAAGAATTAGGTTTTGGAAATTTTTTTAGACATGTTTAGAATGTGTATAAGACTCTGAATTTTTTTCATAATTAATTGAATTTGATTCAATTAATAAATAAAGTCAAAGTCAACATTGGTCCACTTTTTGAAAGTTGATGGAGTTGACTTAATGACTTATAATGCATGTAATTCGATTATGAGGCCTAAATAAGTTCTTATGTGATAAGATATGTATTATTTTGATGGAAATAACATGCTTAATGCATTTGCTTGAAATTAGAGTTCTGAAAATTTTCCGAACATTAAATCGGTCTCTTTAGTGTGTAGTAGTTTAACTTATCTATCTTGATGATTTTGGTCGACAAGATAATTTTGGCATGTGCCAAAATTGTTTAGGTAAATTTGTGATGACCTAGGGATATTATAGAGTACTAATTGATGTATGAGAATTTCAGAAACCCTAGGGATAAATTTAGAATCAATCCAAGTAGAGCATAGCATTTCTAGTGTGACTAGATAAGGCATATAAACTAGGATTAAAGTGTTTAATCTAGACATCATAATTATTGAATTTTAGGGTTCCTAATTAAATCACATTCAAATTTTCAATTAGCCTAGACTAACACTAATACCCGATTAGGTTCAAGATTTGAATGGAATCATGAACTTTAGATGCATAGTCAAGTCACAACCTAAATTAAACCTCTTTTGTGTGATATATACATTAGATGCATGTTAAGGGTAGTTATAGGCATAGGCCCAATTCGATTGAGTTGTCTATAATCTAAATGTATATATGTTATATATATATATATATTTTGGAAACCCTAGGGAAAAATTTAGAATCAATCCAAGTAGAGCATAGCATTTCTAGTGTGACTAGATAAAGGCATATAAACTAGGATTAAAGTGTTTAATCTAGACATCATAATTATTGAATTTTAGGGTTCCTAATCAAATCACATTCAAATTTTGGATTAGCCTAGGCTAACACTAATACCCAATTAGGTTCAAGATTTGAATGGAATCATGAACTTTAGATGCATAGGCAGGTTACAACCTAAGTTAAACCTCCTTTATGCGATATATACATTAGATGCATGTTAAGGGTAGTTATAGACATAGGCTCAATTCGATTGAGTTGTCTATAATCTAAATGTATATATGTTATATATATATATATATATATTCAAGATCATCCAAGTATAGATGAGACCGAAGAACAAATCCTTTAACCAAATATTAGGACCTAAGCCTTCCATTGATATGGCAAGAACCAGAGTTTTTTGAGAGTTCAGTTGTTAGGCAAATCCAAGCTTGCTTTACACAAATATGTTCAAATCTTGGAAATTAGATTTTCAGATTAATAGGATGGTCCTAATTGTAAACATTGATTTGTTGGGCAAACCCAATGCCAACGTGAATAGAGGTGAAGTTGGGTTATATATATGAGATGTATATAAATCAAGAGTTGATGACCCAATGAGTGTGCTAAATCAATAATTGATGGCACAAGTTGACAGTTGCATAAATCAATGCAATTGGTATGAATGATACCTACCGATTGACCTAAATTGGCTTGTTGGGCAATCTGAAGGTCATTCTTGGTGATATCAGATATCGATTTATCAAGAAAAACTGTAAGTTTTCTCGAATTCGTAGTGAGGGCTATGGATTTGAGTAAGAATAATGGGACCCATAATGCATGTTATTGAAGTCCTTATAGATATGCATTAAATGTACATTCTAACACTTTCTCTTATTCCTCTAGTGTGAACCTACATTCCTGGCTAGATTCCAACAAACTCACGAAACCAAACTTCTTGGATTGGCTTTCGAATTTGAGAATTGTTCTTAAATCTGAAAAACAAGGATATGTCCTAGGTGAACTACTTTCCGATCCCCTTACTATTGATGCATCCGATGAAGATCAGAGGGCTTACAAGAAGCTACTGGATGATAGTGAGTTGGCTAGCTATATAATGCTAGCCTCTATATCACTAGAACTGCAAAAACAACATGAGGCTATGGATGATCATACCATAGACTACCATCTGAGGGAACTATTTGATGAGCAAGCTCGATTTGAAAGGTTTGAGACCTCAAGGTTGCTTTTCGTTCAAATATAGCTGATGGATCATCTCCAATGCAATATGCGATGAAGATGAATGGATATATTGAGAGATTAGGCAACAAAGAAGGACATTGGATATGCTTCCATTGCAACAAAGAAGGACATTGGAAGAGGAACTACAAAGCTTATCTAGAGTCATTGAAGTAGAAGAAGGCATTAGATGCCCTACCATCTACTTCAGCTATGTTGTTTTTCATTGAAGTAAATACTATTTTCGATCATAACATTTAGGTATTAGATACTGGATGTGGCTAACACATATGAGATGATATTCAGGGTCTTAGGGATAGTAGACCACTCGAGAAGGAAGAGATGAACCTATGTGTGGGAAATGGAGCAAGAGTTGTTGCATTCACTTTGGGGACATATATTTTGCATCTTCCTAATGGTCTAGGGTTAGTTTTGGAAAATTTATATTATATACTTATTGTAACTAAAAACATTGTATCTATTTCATGTCTTATTAGAGTAGAGCACTAAAGGCAATCGCCTTTAGCACTGAATTTATTTTGATTAATAAAGAGAAAGATATTTTTCATTGAATTGATATTATTTTGCATGAATTGGTGTTGATCTTAAATCTAATTAATGAAGTCCATGATACAAAACATAACATGAAGGAAATCTTGATGAGATCATGATAATGAGATTCCTATCATGTGTAATTATGTTAGTTTCTAAATAATCCTTATTTATAGGATTCATAAGACAAGACATTATTAATCCAGATAGGCTAGTACATATTATACTCCTTGATTTGATCAAGCAATAAATCTCATAAACTGTAAGCATGAGATGTTTAGAGTTAATATGTGGATGCTTAATAAGGGGAGTAAGTACATCGGATGACCCGCTATAAGATTAACATATGGATGATTTATCGAATGTCAATAAGTAATCTCATCGTAGTAATGGTGCAAATATCTTTAGACATGAGGTACTGAAGTATATCTTGAATACTAATCCTATGATTTGACATCATTCCTTGTTGCCTTAAGATGAGGTTGCTCTTAAGGTGGTAATTAGGTATAACTATTAGTATTCAAATGTAATTGGGTAGCCAATATAAGATTCACCACTTCTGATAGAAGAAGATGATACCCATGGCCTCTTGTTAGGATCATTACTCGAGAGTCTCCGGTCAGAGCAGTTATGTGTCATAAAGAGTGTCTTGAAAGACATATAAGAGTAATGAGATCCCAAGTTTATAACTAAATTCACTTGGACTTGATATGACATAGCCAGTCTAGTAGGAGTTGACATATAGATCATGCTCCGAACCAAGTGTGGTGAAAGATGAATTGCACGATAATTGTCCATGGAAAGGTTCATAAGTTAGATAATTAACCATCAAAGAGTTCATGTTTTAATCCACTTATATTCTGAAAATTAGCATCATAAAATCCTTCATGCTTTGATTGAATTAAGAGTTAATTCAAGTGCCTAAAATAACCAAGAACTTAAGGGTCACACGCATAAAAGGTCGGATAAAAACAAGTGTGTATGGCCTATTTTAAGCAAGCCATAATCGTGTCTCATAAGGCCACGATTGTGATAGAAGGCATAAAATGATATATAAGTGAATTTTCAATTATGTACATGAGGTTCCTTCACTTCTTACACACTTAAGTTATAAAGACAGACTTCTAGAAGAGTTCTAGAGTGAGAGTAAAGTATCTCGAGTCTTGTTCTTGCAATTCATGCAATTATTGCATCTACTGGAACTCATCTAGTTTAGTGTTCAAATAACCATTATATATTGTTTCTTCTTCCATCTTTACGTGCTCTTAGAGATCAAGGAAGGGTTTGGTGTTTGCAATAACGCAAACAAGGAAAAGAAACAAGAAAGGAGGAGATACAAAAGGTAAAAGTTTTGTTATTTCAAGTTCTCTTATACATATCTACACATGCATGTTATGATCTTAGGAATTTAGGTTATCGTGGTATCGAAATCTTAATTCCAACACTTCCGCTGCATCTGCATGCATGTGATGCATGCAACGATGGAAACCCAATAATGGTATCAGAGCTTGTTTATGTATGAAATAGATGATGTATTGAACATGTGCAAAGTGTTTGCTGGGTTGTGATTGACTAGCATGTTATTTTGGAAAACTTCTTGTAAATTGTAGAATTTTTTTTCTATTTTTGTTTCAAAGAAATGTTTATAATATGGTATGTTGTGTTTCTGTAAAAGGAAATTGCAATTGAATATCATTTGCTATTTTATTTCGAATTTATATCCAGACTGTTCATACGTTGATTTCTGGGATTTTCTGGAAAACCGATTGCATGTACTGACTTTGAAAAATTTGTATTAATTTTAGAAAAATTATTTTTTTTCTCTTTCACCAAAAAGTTATAAGATGTTATATTATGTTTTTGTAAAAGGAAAATGCAATTGAATGTCATTTTATATGTTATTACGAATTTAGTTTCTACTTGATGCATGTATGAAGTTCTGGCAATGTGATGAACCTGCATGCATGAAAAATTTCATATTAATTTTTATAAAAATTGTTTTTATACATTTTATGCATGCGCATGCAAGATGAGAAGTTGCCATATGTATGAGATGCATGAAACTTGTTGTGAAAGTGATGATCTTATGTATGCTTAATGTAATGGTTGCCTGGTATTAGAAGTAACGTGATAAGTGTCACAGACATGTGATGAGCTGGAATTTTCATATTGATTAATAAATAATTCCTAAAGAATTAGGTTCTGGAATTTTTTATTACACACATTTAGAATGTAGGTATTTCGGTTATGAGACCTAAATAAGGTTCTTATGTGATAACAAATGTATTATTTTAATGACAATAACATGCTTAATGCATGTACTTGAAATTAGGGTTCCAGAAATTTTCCGAACATCGAATTGGTCTTTCTAGTATCTAGTAGGTTAATTTATTTATCTTGACGATTTTGACCATCAAGATAATTTTGGAATGTGTTGAAATTGTTGAGGTAAATTTGAGATGACCTAGGACATTATAGAGGACTAATTAGTGTATGGGAATTTTGGAAACCTTAGGGCATAATTAAGAATTAATCCAAGTAGAGCATAACATTTCTAGTGTGACTAGATGAAGGCATAAATAAAAAAAAAGTGTTTAATTTGGACATCAAAATAATTAAATTTTAGGGTTTCTAATTTAATCACATTCATAATTTGGATTAGTTAAGACTAAAACTAGTATTTGATCAAGTTCAAGAGTTGAATCGAATCACAAACTTTGGATGTATAGTCAAGTCACAACCTAAATTAAACCTCCTTTGTGTGATACATGCATTAGATGCATTTTAAGGGTAATTATGGACATAGGCTCAAAGTATAGGTAAGTCCAAAGAATAAATCCCTCAACTGAATATTAGGACTTATGTCTTCCATTGATATGACAAGAACCAGAGTTCTTTTAGAGTTAGGTTATTGGGCAAACCCAAGTCCACTATATATGAATATGTTCAAACCATGAAAATTAGATTTTTAGATTAATGGGTTGGTCCTAACTAGAAGTGTTGATTTTTTAGGCAGACCTAAGGTCGACGTTGATAGAGATGAAGTTGGGTTATATACATAGGATGTATATAAATCAAGAGTTGATAACCTAATGAGTGTGCTAAATTAATAGTTGATGGCACAAGTTAATAGTTATTGAATAAAATGCAATTGGTATGAATGATACCTATCGATTGATCTAAGGTGAATTGTTGGGCAAACCCAAAGTCATTCTTAATGTTATCGAATATCGATCCATTAAGAAAACTATAAGTTTTCTTGAATTTATTGTAAGGGCTATGGATTTGAATAAGAATAGTGGGACCTATAATGAATTAAACGTACATTCTAACACTTTCTCTCATTCTTTTAGGTTATTGAATCGCCATAATGTCATCTGGTGTGAACTTACTCTCCCTGTTAGATTCCAATAAACTCATGGGACCAAACTTCTTGGATTGGCGATGAAATTTTAGAATTGTTCTCAATCTGAAAAACTAGGATATATCCTAGATGAACCACTTCCCGATCATCCGGTGGCTGATGCATTTGATGAAGATTAGAGGGCTTACATGAAGTTAATGGATGATAGTAAGTTGGTTAGCTATATAATGCTGGTGTTGGCACCTGATCTGGAAACCGGATCCCAACTGACGAAAAATGGAAGAACATCGAAAGAATCGAAAGCGAAGTAAACGGAACTAAC